>MU223391.1:78092-104388 GCA_018584345.1 Thuja plicata
AGTATATGGTAAGTATCATGGACTTGATACTTGGAGACCATCACTCATGATAATCATTTTGAGCACTTGGTGAATATCTTGTGAGTTGATATTTGGAGACCATTGCTCTGAGTACTTGGTGAGTATCTTGGACTTGATACTTGAAGACCATTGCTCTGAGTACTTGGTGAGTATCTTGGACTTGATACTTGAAGACCATTACTTGTTATATCAGTAAAATGATATATATTTTAAATGATTATTTATACTCACGTATTACATTGACGTAATATATTTATCCCCCCTAGCTAAGAGGGAGTGTTAATGTTTTGTGGAGTTATGGCAAGAGTCAAGAGAGACCCCTACACATTATGTTTGATCATCCTCCCTAGCAAAGAGGGAGTGTTAATGTTTGTAGCCTCAGTCGTATGATCATTTAGAATACATATAATATACTTGGATATTGATTAATAATAATATATTGTAGTTGTATATATATATATATATATATATATATATATGCTATATATATATTATATTATATATATATTATTATTAATCATATATTATGCAAACTTATATTATTCTAACATATGATTGATTAATGAAACATTATAAAATTATAATGAATAGACATGTCCCATGAAGGGACATGTCTCTCCTATCCTCTTTCCCAATATAAATGAAAAAGAGATTGTTGCATTTGAAACACAGAATATATACAAGCAGTGCTATTACATTTGGAGCTATCCTAAAAAAACCTCAACAGAGTTTTTATAGACTTTGGGAGAGGGTGGAGGTGGCAAGTCCAACCAATAGGGAGTGACCATCAAGTGGTCTGAAAACAGTAAGTGTAACTCCCCTCTAGCATGTTGACACCTCAACAACCCATCCTCTAATTAAACTCACTTTGTTGACCTAAGCAAGCTTATTAATAGTGTTGGAAACTTAGGACTTTAGAAAATAAATAGGAAAGTGCTTGCTTCACCAACAAATCAGATCAGAGCCAAGTGAGAAGTGATACTTTGAAGTAGACTTGCAATCTTGGCAACTCTTGCTTAATCTGAATTTTTGTGACCCACCAAGTCAAAATTTATGCCCATTGCATATTGAATCCTATAACACTGAGTACCCTTAATGTAGTGGAGAATTCCCTTAGCCTCTTTGCAATGGGGCTCCTGCATGAATGGAGAGACAATGTCTATAACATATGAAATATCAGGTATCATGTGAGTCAAGTCCATGAGATTCTCAGCAAGATGTTGGTATAAAGTGACATTAAGCAAATGTTAAAAACAATTAGTCTCAATTTTAAACCTTGACAAAATGGAGTTGGTACATGCTTATAATCGACAATGCTAAACTTGGGGAGCATATCAAATGTGTACTTATGTTGTGCAATGAAGATACTAGAAGAAGACTTAAGTGATCTCAATCCACCAAAAGTTGTACACTAGGCCTAAGTCTGACATCAAAAATCAATCATCAAAGGTAGTTTTCATTATCTGAGTTGTTGATGAGTGATTCCTTGTGATCAACATATTGACAACATAGTGAACTAGGAAGGCCAAGTAGTACACTAGGCCTAAGTGTGACATCAGAAATCAATCATCAAGGATAGTTTTCATTATTAGAGTTGTTGATGAGAGACTCCTTGTGATCAACAAATCGACAACATAGAGAACTAGAAATCTGAGTGTCATTTTACTGCAAAATGTAGACATTTGGATTTGAATGGCATGGAATGAACTCAATTATCAGGAGGGAGCCCATAGAGAGACTTTTTAAGATGTCAAACAAGTGAAGGATCCTGAACAAACCCTTATGGTTGTGACATGTATATCTTCTCTTGAAGGTTAATGTGAAGAAAATCATTCTTTGCATCCATTTGATGGACTTTTCATTTGTGGGTCGCAGCTTGGATGAAATTTATGTTGGCGGCTGGTGCAAAAGACTTGGAGTAGTTTCTAGGAACTTGGGGGAGTCCATTGACAACCAAGTGAGCCTTATGCTTGTCAACTGACCCATTTCGAGCAAATTTTGTTTGATAGATTTACTTGCATGGAATAAGTTTCTTACCTATAGGAAGGGAGGCTGGATGTAATGTCCCCTTATTTAATCTCTTAAGATTACGTGACTATTTGCTTAGATTTCAATTGCAAGGGACTTCTTTCTAATTAAAAAATGTATTTAAAAAATAATATGAGATACTTTGCAAGAATTAGATTGTTGACACCACTTTGATTATGATGATAATCTTAATTAATTGTCTTAACTGATGTGGATGTACATGGTGGATCTGAATTGTGCTATCCCTATGAATCTCGAATCATACAATATTCAAGTATATCGATGCAATGGATATCTCTGATATGAATACGATACTTTTATCAATTCGATGTTATGGAGTTTATGTTGCTGTTTCAGATATATAGCTGTATAAATTATGCAATGGATCTCCTCCTCTCACTTATCAGATATAAGCGTATGAAATGGCGATGGAATGATGATGTATTATATAATTGATTCCCTTGGACAACCTGATGGCTTATCTGATTTCCTTGTGAAGTGGCAATAGACTACTGTTTGGTCAATTACTATTATCTGCTGTGTTTGATATAGCCTTATCAATATGCAAAGATGATTTTGTTTAGGTCTGATAAGACCTTCCAATCTGTATGAATGCTTACTCGATATGCTGGATTATAACAGTAACTCTATAAGACCATCCGATCTGAATGCTTGCCTGATATGTCTGGTGATATTAGCAATTCAATATGGCGCTGTGTCTGATTTGTAGCACTTGTAATTATGTGTCCAAAGCCAAAGAGGCTGCTCCTCAATATGAGCGAATCCACAAAGGGTATGAAGTAGAAATAAAAAAGGTATTCGATGATGATTACTCTCCTTCAATCCTTAATATGTATCTTCGTATGAATGAGACATATGTCTTCGTGAGAGGCGGTGTCTCTTCCTTGCTGCTCGCACCACTTGATATAACAAATATGTCCTTTCATAATTGCTGGTTTTAAGGAATATGTTATCCTTAAAACTTGTATTTACTAAATAACATCACTTCTTCCAATGCTTGATCACTGTACTTTTGTTATCATTAAGCACAGGCCTAAATAAGCAAATTGCTGTTTTAGCAAATGCAACTGCCTTGTCAAGTTTATCCATGCCGATTGCTGTGTTTGATGGTGGCCAATACACCTTTTGAACAAATCGTATATGTTCAAACTTCATACACGGATCATGTCACTTGACATCACAACAGAAATAGCTGATTATATTATATTGATCAGGCTACACATTATCAATCGTTAGGTATCTGCTTAATCATATGAGATATATGTCGATATATGTCTGATCGATATTGCTCTTTTAGTAATATTCTCAAAGGAGGTTGGCCTTTATGCAAAGTTCTTCTTTTGCTACTCTTAAAATGTCTTCAATCTAATCCCATGTGTTGTTCCTCTCCAAGGAATTGTACTCAACATCCCCACTCAGTATTACCAAAAGATTCTCAAAAGTATTGTTGGATCAGAAATTGTAGCAATGAAGAGTTGTGGAGCTTTCTGAAATTGTGACCTTGTTCTTCTCGTGTCTTTAGGATCACCAAGCCAATGACCTGTTTGATGTGCCCAAAAGACCATAAGGTTGGAGAGTGTTGATTTGGAGGACTATCTTCTCAATGATGACTACGAGTGGAAGGATGTGAATCATCATTATTGTGACCATCTGAAGGTGAGGAATTATATTTCTCATCAAGACTAGGTGGATTAAGGTCCTTTGAAGGATTATCATCATGTTTTAGTGTCTACAATGTGATGAATGTTAGAGAAGTGGTAGGAAAAGAGTTGGTAGGAGTCTCCTCAAACAAACACTCCTCAATACATAGCTTATGAGCAATAGGATGAAGAAGCTTGTAGCTCTTGACACATTATGAATACCCAACAAAGATACAAGGCATGCTCTACAGATCCATAGCCTTGGTTGAGATGTGGGCCCATGCAAACATCCGAAGACACAAAAGTGTTTCATTGTGGGTTTACAACCAGTCAAAGCTTGGAAAGGAATTAGACGCTTCACAACTTGGTTTTGAATATAACAATCACAATTGATGTCTTTTACCCAATCTATAGATGATAGAGTTCTGGAGTGTATCATAAAAGTAACCATTTCTTTCAAGGACCGATTCTTCCATTTTGCAACTCTGTTTTGTTGAGGATTGTTGGGGTTGTATGTTGTAATTCAATGCCTTTTGAAGTACAAAATTGCTCAAATCTATGGTTGAAATATTCCTTCCATTATTTATATGTAAAATCTTGATGGTTTTCTCATATTGTTTCTTTTCAAATGCTTTGAAGTTGAAAAATGAATCAAAGACTTAAATCTTTTATTTGAGAAAATATACAAAGGTGTACCAAGAAAGATAATCAATGAATGTCAACATATTGGGCTTTACTAGAAGATGAATGTGGGAATGAACTAGCCAAAACTCTAAAAAACAAAGATATGGTACCGTGATAGAAATTTGAAGTAGATGCATAACTAGGAACTTTTTAAGAGAGAAATAAGCTATCAAATTGTAAACAAAAATACAATTTACAAACTAGAGAATTGAAGAGGTGTGCAAATGTCAAGATGATAGAATTGCATTAGGAACTCACAAAGAGAAGTTTGCGTAGAAGAGTGAAAACACAAGCTAGGCAGTGAGTTTTATAAAGTTAGGGAGATGATGGATGTGGCAAGTCCAAACAATAGAAGGAGGATATCAATTCGAGTTCCCTCCCAACCCAATTCATCATTCCACGCAACTTTCAATCCAATAGTGGCCCTACCATTCTATAGGCGGGCGGGTGGGGATAAGAAGTGAAGACTGAACCCCTTATCGATCGGACACACTTTGTATTACGGCCCAACAACTGTCCCTTCGTTTATTGATTCATTCGTCCCAGGCGAAGAGTTCTGAGATTGGCATTGGAAATAACATCCATCTGTGAAGAGCAAGCACCTACTATATCCACTGCCAGAGTGGCCCCCAAGTGGCAAAAAAAGTAAATGTATCTCTTTTAGGATGTTAACACCTGAATAGCTTATTCACTAATCAAAATCACTTTATTTACCCAAGCAAGCTTAATAATAGTGTGTGAAAAGCTTAAGACTTAAAAAATAAACACCCCATTAGGAAAACAAAAACCTACACTAACACCTATAAGGCTGCAACCTCAAATAGACCATGCTCCCAACCTCAAAAGACCCTCTCTTTATTGTTTTGATCTGCATAAAACGTTTGTTGTTGTAACCTCTTTGAAGGTTGGCTTTGAGTGACCTTAAAATCTCTTGGCTTTGATTAATCACGTGACCAGCTGTTTGTACCCTGTTGTTTGACTTTGTGACTATGAGATCAACAAAACCTAGATCATCATATTCATATATAGTTGTAATAGACGGTATGCCGATGCTCATATGATAAGACCTGTTGTAGCAGAACTTGTCGAAGTGTAGCCACTTGACCTATGCTTACTACTAATTTGAAACCTATGCTTACTACTAATTTGAAACATAATTTCTCAAGCTCTTCTCAATCTATTTATTTACAATCTCTATTTGTCCATCTATTTGTGTGGGATAACTTATGATGGGGGTGAGCTTTGTGCTTTTCAAGGGAAACAATGCTTGCTAAAATAAACTTATGAATCTGTTGCCCCTCTCACTAATTATGATGAACACCTCCTTGAAGAATAGATCAACCACTTGAGGAGTTTTCAAGTCTGAGGGAATGGCAAGGAAGTGTGCCTATTTAGTTAGTTGGTCTACAATATCAGAAAATGCAATTCTTACCATGCACCATTGGGAGGCTAGTGATGAAATTCATTGACATACTCTCCCACTTTTGATTGCAGATTGGTAGAGGTTGAAATAACTTTGCTGGAAATTTTACTCTCTCTTGTTTTATTGGCATGTAGTGCACTCCCTTGTATGTTTGAGGACATCAATCTTGAGGCCCTTTTGCTTGTATGTCTTCAATTACCCTGGATGCCTTGCTAGTGGTGTGTCATGAGCGGCCCTTAAGATCTTCTCCATCATCTTAGATTTTTGGACCGAGAAGACTTTGTTCTTAGACAGAATGAGTCTATCTACTGCTTTGTACTTATTGTCACTAATCATCTCATCAATGATATTAGTTATGAATGTGTTTTTAACATATTTTCTGAAAATAGCAATCTTTTAGTTAGCTGCAATTGTGGAAAGGGAATATATAGTGAGCTTCCTAGAAAGGGCACGAGCAACAATGTTGTTCTTCCCCTTCACATATTATATATCAAAATTGTGGGCTTGTATTGTGCTAAGCCATTTTTGCTGGTGATGATTTAGATTCTGTTGGTTCAAGAACAGTTTTAGGTTATTATGAGCAGTTTTAATAGTAAAGTTTCCTTAGAGTAGATGCTACTTGAATTCCTCTAGCTCATCCATAACAACAAGCATCTCTTTGTCATAGATGTATTGAGTCTTTTCTAGGTCATTCAATTTCTTGCTCCTGTTTATCAGACTCTTGTTTATCATTAATAAAGTAATCTTTGTGGCTGGGTTTTTCCCCCTCAAGTTGGAGGGTTTTCCCAGGGTATCTTCTGTATGTTGTGTTATCTATCTTTGTGTTTTGTGCTGTGTATGTCATTTCTACTATAAAATCAACACGATATCAGAGCAGGTTTAAGCAAAAGTAGGATAGAATGAAATGGGATTGGATTTGAATGCTAAGTTTTCCCGTGTTCAAATTTGTGATTCTGATTGTAATGCAATTTCGAGGCTCTAAAGGCCTATAGTTGAGAGGAGAAGGGTGCATTCTTGGAAAGTGGGTATTATCTCATGCAAAGACTTCTGAAGTTCTTCTATCTTTAGAAAAATATGTGAATCCCAATCAGCCAACTGTTTGGTAGGACTGGTGCACTTTGCTGCATCTTGCTTAGTGTTTCTTTTCTCTCATTTCTATGGTGATGTGCAAAGGCTTTTCATGACTCATTTTTTGTTGTTTCTAATGGAAATGTTGAGGCTCTCTCTCTCTATGCCTTCGCTATTCAGAGACACCAGTGATAGACCGAACAATGCACATCTCTCATAGAAGAAGAGAAAGGCAAGGTGGAGCCTCCCGAGGGTTTTCACGAGCATTAGACGACGCTTGAGGGCTCGCCCTCTCAATCTGTTGAGACCAGCAATCGAATAGCTCTCTCAACTTCTCTTTAAATGCTCTTCTCCACATATTTGTTCTATATATTCACGTCACTATATTCCAGTCATCAAAATCTTTGTGTTCCGGGTATGAAGCTCATACAAAGCTTTTGTAGCAGGGGATCTTATTTGTGGTAGAGGTCTCATTCACAAGCTATGTATTCGTGCCTGTGCGGGTGGACCTGGTCGATCATGAGAACCAACATATTACACAAGTTTACGGACATAAAGACGTCTAGAACATGCATGAAAAGATTTGGGAATTTGAAGAGGCATGGAAGAAAAAGGGACGCGAACAATGTGGGATTGGAATATGTGAGGCTAGGTATATCCACGTCCACGACGATCCTTGGATTGTTCATCCGATTTTGATCATGTGATCAAGTTGGCCCTCAGGTGCGATAAAAGTAATCTTAAGGAGGATTAGTCTGTGCGACAAAGTAACGAGGCTATATCCAATTCCTCTGTTCCAGCATATTCGGTCTCTTGCTGAACAAATTTGCAGATAAGTCCTATTATCTGATCTAATTTTGACTGCTTTGAGAGTTTATATTTTAAATTGGGATATTATAGGTTTGTGGATAGATCCGTGACAAGATTATGTGAGTTTATTATTACCCATGGGATAATTGATAGAAGCATAAAAGATTACAGCTGCCGCAGGTCAATAATTATCATTGTGAAGTAATGAGATTATCTGAAATTGTTATTATTCATATTATTTGATGTTTTGCCCGAATATTCTAATGGAAGCTGCCTTCTAGTATTAGGTTTGTTGCTTTAACATTTATCGTTGAGACTTTCCAATGTTGGCAATTGGAAATTATATGCATGCAGAGACACTACAGTGGTACAATTCCAGACTTATTGAGCCAACATTATTAAGGAAACCTTGGCAGAATCAAGAGAGCCATCACATTGGGCATTTGCATTGTGTTTACTACTGTATCAACTGCTGAAGATGGAAGCCATGCCTCATCAATAGAGGCACTGAATATTCATTGGGTGTGAGTTTTAGGCAAGAATTTACAGACAGTGGGCTTGTATCTGGATGTGACTGCAATTTGTGGGTTCTTTCTTTGCATTAGGCAAAGCATGTCCACTATATTGCCTGGTTCGAGTGTGCAAATACTTTGTTGCGACTCTTCCTTCATATCGGGTTAGAGATTCACTGACATTTGAATCTATTCATGACCATGAAGTTGAGACTAGAGAATACTATCAATTACATTCAGAGGGAGCTTGAGTGGCAGATGGAGAGTGCCAAATCCTTTGCAGATGATCAACAAGCTCGAGAAGCAGTGTGACTTCAAAAGCTCCTTGTTTGGTTAAACATTGGAGCCAACTGTAATTTATTGTGATAATCAAAGCTGTGAGAAGCTCTCTGTCATTCCAGTGTGAGAATGCTGCCCTTCCTGAGAGGGAGTCTCAACATAAGTTGCTCTTTAATGCATATTTCTCTGAGATGAAGAAATATGAGGTGAAAGCCCTTGAGAGATGTGCCTCTTTCCACACATGGGAGTAACCATGGTGGATGTCATGTTGAGAGATTCCATGACGACATCATGTTGAGTGATTCCGTGATGGGCACTTGTGTATATGCTTCTTTCCACACATGGGAGTAGCCATGGTGGATGCTATGTTGAGAGATTCCATGCTGATAGCATGTTGAGTGACTCCGTGATGTGAGCTTGTGTATATGCTTCTTTCCACACATAGGAGTAGCCATGGTGGACGTCATGTTGAGTGATTCCATGATGTTATCACATTGAGAGATTTTGTGATAAAAATCTTTTCCACAAATGGGTGTAGCCATTGTGGATGTCATGTTGAGAGACTCCATGACATGGATATCTGGAAAGATACCTCCTTAGCTAAGAGGGAGCGTTGAAGATGTAGCTGCAAGATTTATCTTTATCTGTAAATTACAATTAAATAAGTGACTGATGTAGCAATCTCTGCTATGTGATTTTTTTATTGATATTCTGTTGGTGTCATTTCAACTAAGACAGCTGTCCATATTTCCTTTCGACGTTAGCGGTTTCCTTGTTTCAACAGGCCCTTGAAGACAATGAAGAGTCGTCATCTTGGTAATGACAGTCTATTCAGTTGTCTCTGCGGACTCTTCATGAGTTACGACAAACTCTTCACTGGTAAGACAATGAAGAGTCCGCCTCTTCGGGTGGAAGATATGTTCATTATATTAGACAACATTTGGATCTTCTGATGTTACCATTTTTTTGATGTTCCTCGCTATGGTGATCGTCTATAGCATTCATTATTAGCAGAGTCATAGTTGTGTATAACATATTGCTGGTTTAATATTCTTGTTCAGAGTATTCTTTGTATTATTTGTTAAGTGTCTGCAGATTCAGAGGAGAAATCATTATTGCTTCAGTTTGTGTATTGTAAATCAGACTCCTATTTATCATTAAGAAGGTAATCTTTGTGGCTGGGTTTTTCCTCCTCAAGTTGGAGGGTTTTCCCAGGGTATCTTTTGTGTGTTGTGTTATCTATCTTTGTGTTTTGTGTTGTGTATGTCATTTCTGCTACAAAACCAACAATTTTCAGGGCACAACTACAAACAAGAGCTCGTGTGGACATGCATAGAAGGAACAAGTAGCTGCAAATTTGTAGGGAGTCAAGAAGTGGTGTATTTGAGTCCTTGGCAAGCAATTTTTTGTTGTAACACTGCAGAAATACATTCTACAACTTCACGCCATATGAATAGCATTTACACAAAATTCAACTATGGTCATACAAGTAGATGAATAAATTGTTAAATAGAATTTTTAATGTGCACATCACAAGGATCTTTTCAATACTAATTAACAAGATAAAAACATCAAATCCTTCTTATTTTGTGTTGGGATTCCATCCATAGAGATAGTATTGTAATGTAATGACAAGTTAATGTTCAGGGGTCATATCTTCACTCGCTATTCATACGACATGTTGTGTGTCTACTTTAGCATGTTTAGTTTTATTTATATTTAGATGCTAGGATTTCTGTCAATATCGTCATACATTTTGTGTCTACTTATCTTCATTGAATGCTAAATAAAGTTTTCAATGTGCACTTCTCAAGAATCTTTTAATTTAAATTAACAAGATAAAAAACATTAAATCTATTTTATTTTGGCAAGACTTCCATCCAAAGAGAGTATTTTACTGTTGCGACAGTAAAATGGTTTGTATTTTGAGGTTATTGTTTAGCTCACTATGTCTACTTCATATTTTTTCTTTTTCATTGTTTAATTGTGTCTACTTTTCTTGATTTTTTGCACAACTGAATTGGTATTGTGAAGATTGGTTGGTTATTTGGTCCTAAAAACATTTGATGGTCTATCTTTATCTACAGTTATAGCCTTGTAAATTAGCTCCCTGGAAAGAAACGATCCATGTTCTTGGTAAATTGCTTGAATTAATGCTAATTGAGGCTTTCTATCATATCGTTGCTTTTCTTGATGAATATGACAATGCTACAGCTCCATTTTTTTACAGTCTCATTACTAAAAGGGAATAGGTAATGTTATGTGTAGGTCATCTTTTGTCTTCATAACACTTTATCATGTACAAAAACCCTTCGCACATCAATCTGATGATGATGTGTAAGCCAATATTCGACCAAGATGTTCAATCTTTTGTGACATCAAAATCTTGGTCATTATGATTTTGTACGCTTATTTTTATATTATGTATATCTATTCTAAAATGTGTTTTGTGTCTATCTACTACTACTACTTTACATGAGTCGGTACATTGATTGGTGCAGTCTCTATAATTAAAAATGCTTTTGATTTTAATAATAAGTTGGAATTCAGCGTTGTTAGTAACATTTTGCCATTAACTGACATCATACAACAAGACTAGAGCTATAGTCACATGTCATTCAACTGTTTTATTGTTAGATTAGCAATAACTTTATCAACTTCATATCGAACTTACCAAAGAATCATTTAGTAGCAAAGCTTACATGCTAAACTACATTCTACTATTTTAGACAAATTTCTCATATGCATAATTCATGGGCTGAATTCTTTACTTTAGACAATTCACAGGCTAAACATTACTCTATTTTCTCTGTATATTTCTATGCTATGAAGATGCCTTTAAATAAAAAAACAAATAGTTTTTCTCTTTTTCAACTTTTTTATATAATTTTTTCTGAATTTCGAAATTTTCCCAAATTTTTCGTGTATAAATCGGGATTTTTTCAAAAAACCTTGTACTTCTAGTTTGCCAATGTTTTCCCCAAAAGTTTTTTGCTGCTATGGGTGAATCCATCAGCAGCTACATTGAAGTCCTTAAAATCTAACATTCTCAATCCCACTTTGTTGGCTAATCTTTTATCAATGAAATTGTGGGTTGCCATGTTTATGAGCATCACAATCCACTACCCAAATGATAATCCACATACCTTGAAGGGTTGGTAATTGGGTTTTCTTGAGAGTGTTGCAAGGGTGCAACCATTCCTTCTTTTTCATCTTCTTTAGGTACATGGTATTTTGAATCCACAAACCCCTCAAGTTCGTCTGAATTTGGATTTTTATCTAATGTTTCCTCAATGTTGTGTACTTGACCCATGCCAAGGCATTTATGACCTAGAGTCCATGGTTTTGTATAAGTGAAGACAATTCTTTCTCTTGAATTCATTTTGTTTCTTCATCTGCTTTCTTTGTTGTGACTAGTGGAGTGGTCCTTTGAGGAGGTTTGGAGTCCTTTTCTCTGGAAATTTACTTTATGTTGCACAAAGGGGTTTTCTTGAAACGGCGAGGGGATTTATTCTTCAATACCAATGGCTCTAGGGTTAATGCTCCTTTGATCATTCTTGCAATGTTGGGGGAGCAAAAGCTTTGACAAGATATTTAATGGTTCCAAGAGTCCTTTAATAAAAAGGAATATTATTCTC
Source organism: Thuja plicata (assembly GCA_018584345.1). Classification (NCBI taxonomy): domain Eukaryota; kingdom Viridiplantae; phylum Streptophyta; class Pinopsida; order Cupressales; family Cupressaceae; genus Thuja; species Thuja plicata. Next base: position 90,217 of record MU223391.1, read on the forward strand.
TTTTTTGACATGACCATCACCATAATAGCAATTTTCTGGAACTCTACTTCACAAACACTCATTGTAGTCTACTTCTTGGACTTTGAGAACTCCCTGAAATATTATTCATTATCATTAAGCTCAAATCTATTGAGAGGTCGAATGTTAGTACTCAGTCACGACCTTTTTGTGATGCGGGTGTGGTGCTACCTGTCATATGCAATACGTTCTAAATGTAAGGAGGTGAATTTCATTGCTTCCTTTTCCTTCATTGTGTTGAGAGTAAGGTAAATCTGTGATGTTTCTAACCAAGCCATGTTGTTATCTTGTCACTTCCATTAAAAGTGGGCGTAGAAAGCCTATTCAACCTATTTTCAGCTCTTTATTTTTCCACTTTTGTGTTCTGTGATCCTTTCTTGTGGACAGAGCTTTTTCTTACCGTGTAAACATACTTTTCAAAAGCTAGGGCCGCCCTCACAACTTTGAACTGATTAGTATTTCTGCATTCTCTACCCACTTCTTCATATGATTCTTCGTGGGGAGTGGTGGGTGCTGTTTTAGCTTCTTCCGCTTGTAAACATATCAGGCTTGGGGATTTTAGAAGGGTGTCTCTTGTGGCTTTGCTACTTGACACTAATGTGTGGGTTGCCCTTCCTTGAAGATTTCCCATGCTCAATTGTTCTACTGATTTCCTTATTAATTTGTTTAACTCTCTTTGGCTTTGTTCAAGATTCCCAAATGTTTTTTGGAAGAACTCTTCCTTATTTGTCATTTTCTTTTTTACTTTACATCACTCAGCTATAGCTTCTCTTGCTGAGCCTAGATCTTTAGTGCTCGGGTCCGTAGCCTATGCCTTCCTCTGTTCCTGTCTAAGATCTGGTCTTTTGTTATAGTGAATCATAAATTATCAAGATACATTGGAGGATGGCAGAATCTTTTGCTTTGATACCAATATAATGACCCTAATGGCTCTTATGAGGGAATATCAGTTAGGGGTTTTAATATTTTCAATTAGATTGATAAACCTAAAAATTTCCTGTAAAACCTTAAATTTTATCCTCAAGGATTTACTATTAGTTTATAAGTATTGCTTCCATTTATCAATAAATCCCACTGAATTATGGGTTCATACATTACTAGACACATTTAAAAGAAGAGACAAGAAGGGTCGATATCTCTTGACTTCAATAATATAGTCGACATGTCACATTTGATGATTTCAATACAAGAGCAAACAATGGGCACAACAGTAGTAGGTACAACGGGTGTAACAGGAGCAAGACAAGACATTGAAATTTACTTGATGATTAACTGACAACAACATACCAACATGCTGGATGCAACATTGAGGAAATTCATAGCAATGGAATTGCCTTTTCATCTTTTAGATGAGAATGCCTAGTTGAGGCCTAGGGTTCTATACTCAGTTTGAGAACCAAAGGCTTTTTGCCCTTTGGTTTGTTGCAGGTGCGAGGGCCTCTGTTCTTGGATGTGGGACTTTGAATAGCATGTGTTTTGGGCAGTAGTGGTCAGGGTTGTAGGAAATAGATTTGTTGAGTTCTTCCAAAACACGGCCAAATTTTGATGAAGCATCTGATTTGTAGTAAAAAAAGTTCCTGCTCAAATCAAAGGCTGTGATAGTGATAACTACAAGATTGCAGAGCTACAACTATCGTAAATGAAATGTTGTATTCCACTGCTTACACTGCAACTGCCCATTATTCCATCAAATAAAATGAGTAATGTTTGCAAAGGTGGGAAAGTCCATCTTTGAAAAAGTTGTGAGGTCCAAACTGCATTAACAGTGCCCTAAGTCATGCAGAAGGGTAGGTGAGGAGAATTCAGTAAAAGGTGAGAAAGTTAGAGTTTAGGGGTTGTGGGTGCTGTATGATAGGTGCCGAATTATGACTATATCTGAGTCCGTGGAATTCTAATTGGGTGGTGGTTTCCTATGCCCTCAAATTCTATGGGGTGCTGCTGGTCCTGTTGCTCTGGTTCCTCGGTTTCTATCTGGGCCTCCGCTCCCTGTCTCCCTCTGTCCACTAAGAAGGAGCCTGAGAATTGAGGAGAGGCATGCCTACTGGTAGAAGTCTGAAAGCCCATCAAAAGCAATTAGGCCCGGGAGCTCAGATAAAGCACAAAAAGAAGATGGGGACAAAAAGGAAAAAAATGACTAGGTTTGACTTACCAAAAGAGAAATGAATGGGTCTCCAGTTCCACACGAATTCATTAATTCATTTAAGAAGGCAACATCAGATGTTCCATGAATCTTATAATCTTTTGGCATCTTTCTTGCTTCATTATATGTATGATCTAGATTGGATTTTTAAAAGTTTTTGCATGGTGAAAAAGACGTGTTTACCATTGTGACCTTTAATCCCCTTTTCTCATCATTTCCATCAGGCATCTTACCCCAACACTGGTAGTACATGTCATCAGGCTGTTGCTGGGAATTGCTAGAAAAGAATATTGATGGGCTAGAAAATTTGTGAATTTTCTGATGAATTTTATCTGCGCTAATTGTTAATTTGAGTGGTTTTGGCTCATCATTTTATCCATTGGGAAAGTATAAATTAGTATATAATCAAGTTAATTTACTGTCCTTTATTTAGTAAGCAGTGGAACACCCCGATTGGCTACTAGATCCTTCACCTTGTCTCCCATTCATTTGATTTGATTGAATGATACCTTCTCAGAAACAATGTGGGATTTTTCAACATTTTGTTGGCTACTTAGCATAGACTCCAAGCGTCACATTTGTATTCACCATTTAAGTGATTAGAATTAAGTAGATTTTTACAACCATGTCTTGGGCTTACTGATGTTCTTTCAGGTCTGTCAGAGCATTATCCTGGTTCTTTTAGGTTCAATGTTGTCTCCACTCTATCAAAATTCTCCCTTTTAACTCGACAAGATTATTTCCCATATACAAGGACTTCAAATTTTTTAGACAGGTTGTCTGAGTTATGGGCTACCTTACAGGGGTTAGCCTATTTGAACTTAGTTCACTCTCATATAAATGCATCCTTTTACCAATACATCATCAACAATTTGGACACAGGCAGTTAATGCAAATAATTTCTGATAATTAAGTGCTCTCACCTGTTGTGGTGTTGTATATTTGGTATAGTTCGATAATAAGTTTGTTCATTGTAGTACAATTTTCCTTCAAATTTTATTAATATTCCATAGAGTGTGGAACTTTAGTGTGAAGTTCAAATGCATAGAGAACATTCCGTTCAAGAGTTTGAAATAAGAACTTAACATTGCCTATATAAATTGTTAAGAGATAAAGCGTGGGCCATGCAATGAACTTCACGTGTGTTGCATTATAATTGTGACCTGAAACATGCTCAATAGCCATTTTTATTGAAATCCTATGTTTTGGCATTGCAAATAATTATTGGAGAAATTTGTGAGATTGGAATGTTGAAACTGGTCATTTACAAACATAATAGGGCAAAATGGGATTGTACTTACTTATTCACCATAAGTGTCTAAGCTTCATACAGCATGGATTACCTGTTTGTATCTTTAGGATATAGTTGAAGTATATTGCAAACATTAATATAAGAGACATAAAAAAACTTGTCATCACTGTGCTCATCTAAAGGTTTTTTGATCATGGCAGATGATAGTGCAGAACCTATGTTAGTGACCAAGGATGAAAAGAATTTTCAGGCTACTGGCAGAAAGGAAGGAGAAGTTTGGCCATCGGTCAACAATGAACAGCGAGAAAAAGGAGAAACTCTGTTGTCACAGGTGAAGATTTTTGCAGCTGAAGGTGGAAATCAGATTGAGGCAACCCAATTAGAGTTTCAGAAAGAAAGAGGTTGGCATAGCCCCAATTTCTTATAATGCTTGCTTGCTGTTTTAGGAATGTAATAAATTAATAACACCAGTTTGATCTGTTTTAATTTGTTACAGTTTGCTCTTTTATGTCTGTGATTACGAGAAAAGCATCTGAGAAAAACATGATAAAATTCAAAAAATGCTAAAGTATTCTTAATAAAACAGAAAAAAATTGCGATTGCTTATTCATGCCAAATATAGTGCATAGAAAGAGAATCACACATGGCATAAATATAGAATTTATTTGTTGATGCTAATTACTCTCAAATTCCTGATTAGTGTCAAAATCTCAATCAACAAAACAAAACTTGAAAACAGAATTAACCTTTGAGTTTTCTCGACTAGAATGTGAAGCTGATGGTCTTGTATCATTATTATTTTCCCTCATAAAAAACCTCATTCCATATGGTCAAATCGCCTTCATCAAAATTCAAATGATGCAGATTGTTTTGTTACTGCAGTATTTCGCTAGTCCTAAAAAAGGTCAGGTTTAGGGCTTTTAAAACTTACTCTAGCCCTAATTAACTTTTTAAAATATAGGGTTATAATTAGTTGTTCAGAAGTATATGAATTTTTCTTTACCGAACCCTGATAATAAACTTTGATTTTTGAGTTTGGATTAGGGTTATGAATTACGATTAGGGCTTTTTATTTATTTTTAGCTAGCATGAATTTGTTTACAATTTCAGCTGATAATGATGTGAGGGAAAGATTTATTATGGGCCTATTGTAAATCTATGTTAATTTGCATGGGCTAAAGTGCAAATTTGCAAAATGTGAAGGAACAATGTGAAGGCTTGTAGAAGCTGTCTTGTTGATGCATCCCACCAAGCCTTATTATATATCAAGGCCTTTAAAAAGACATTAACTACAGTTGGATCATCCACAAGATTATTGAATTAGAGTTGAGAGGGGCCTTTGGGTGAGGAGGAACTTAAATGATAAATTCATGTCGATACCTGTACACAATCTCAGATTTTTAGAAAATCTAATACTTGTGAATTGCTTTTTTTTTGCACCCCGTTCCACACTCAGCCTAATCATCTTTGGAAAGGAAAAGGTAAGAGGAAGAATGTTCATGCACATTTTACAAGGCAATAGTCATTTTCTTTTGTTGCTTGAGCATCCCATTTGATGTTGTGTGATTTCCTTATTGGCACTCAATTATTGATGTTTCTGCAGGGGTTTTGATTTTAAAGTCATCATATGAGAGCCACAGAATTGATATTTTGAAAGACACGGAATATTTTAGTGACGTGTGTGGAGCATTGCAGGAACTGGGCAAAGATAGGTTGTGATATAATGTCAGATGGGATGATAAATAAAAGGAATTGTATATTGATCAACTTCCCTGCGACGTCCACCAATTTTATGGTCTTTCTCAAATCTGTGAATGCATTTTACGAGTTAATGATTGAGATTGGGTCACAATATGCAGTGCAATTTACCATAGATATTACAGCTAATTGTGTGGCCTCATGCAAACCTATGATGGGGATGTGCCCTACATTGTTTTGGAGCCCTTGCGTGACACATTGTCTTGATTAAATGTTAGAAGATGTTGGTAAACTTCTATATCTTCAATAAAGATGGGGATATCCATAAATAAGTTCATATGTGATCACACTAGGGTGCTCAACATGAAAACATCCTTTATCGAGTCAAAGGAAATTGTCAGACCAGGTGTGATTAGATTTGCTATTCATTTCCTTGTATTGCAGAATTTTGTGTGTAGAAAATAAGCCTAAATTGTACGATTGTTTTATTAGACTGAGTCTAGAATTGTCAATCACATACAATATCATCGTTGCAAGCATTGTTTTTGATGCCCCAATTTGGATGGATGCTGCAAATTTGAGAGCCTTTGGTCAAAGTGCTTAGATTAGTTGATGGGGGTATATTCTCCATGGGCTACTTTTATGAGGGTATGGATAGGCTAAAAAGGCAGTAATTTTGGAAATGCAAGTGACAAGAACTTGTAAATGTCATTATGGGAGATTATGTGATCTTCAAGTCTTTGGCTTGTTCTCTGTTCTCTTCTTAACTTGTTGGCACACATGAAAGTTAAGTGATTTTAAGTTGTTTGCACGTCTTTTTATGACTTAAGAGACATGCAATGTAAGTGTTTTTTATTAAACATGTACCGAAAAGGTCAAGGGGGCATTGGAAAATAAGGAGTCTGTTTGTTGTCCTCAATTTTGAATTCACAAAATTGGACAACCCTACACAATTTTTGTTAATATTATGGCCTTTTCGGCAAACATCCTCTTTGCTTAAGCAATAAATCGATATGATAAATAATAATAATAAATATTGGCAATATTTATTATTGATTGTTTATCACCAAAATTGATATACATGTTAATTGAATTAATTGAGGGCCCAAGGTCGGCCTCTTGGCTTTAATACTTGAATGAATTTTATAAGCCCAAGTCAGCCTCCTTGTGGATGAATTCATCACATATATAAGGTGATCGAATCCGAAGGAGAGAATCATCAAAAACATAACATGAGATCTCTCCTTATGGATTCGACTAGCAATTTGTAGGCAGCAAATTTATTCAGCTTTGAAGCTCGAATCATAGCTACATTGGAAGGCGATTCATACCTGCATTAGAGTGCGATTTACATCTGCATTGGAGAAGCAAATATAGTTAGACTTCTTGAGCAAATTGAACAGTGACTTCAAGGAGATTTCAAGCAAGTCTTAGATCGAATGATTGGTTGATTTAGGACAGTTCGATCTCTGCTATTTATAGCATTCCATAAGGGCCGAAACATATCTGCTTATAGGCCGAAATTATGCAAGTCTTGGAGCGAACCTTGACTTACAATATGGAGTGAATTCTTCCAGCTCTCTACCAAACGAATTCTAGGAGAATTTGAATATACCAATAGGCAGATCTACATCAGATATTTCAGCCCTAGGTGGGCAGATTTGGCTTGCATACCGAGCACTCACATTCAAGGAATTTGAAGACAAACTCTAGATCAGATCCGGCCCTAGGAGGGCGATCTAAAGAAAAATTGAAGGAAGCCCTAAGTGGGCTAAAACAACATTCATATTTGGAGAGGTTGAAGGCATTCCCAAAGTTGGATTTCAGAGCTTACAATCCGGGTAATATCTATCCATCTTTGTGATTAATTTTATATCCTGTGCTTAGTTTTGATAGACCTCTATAGATTGACATATTCCTAGCATAAATCTGGTAAATATCAACAATTTTCTCATGAATTCGTATGCCCTTTCTCTAAGTTTTGGTGTTCTAAATAATATGTTATGAAGGTAATCTGTTATCCCTTGAATGGTCTTAAGTTTCATGTCTTTCGAACACCATTTTTGAAGGTTTCTGTCAACCTTTAAATCATCTTTCTTGCTGTGACGGGTTTTTCTTCCCTTACTGCAAATTCTTGATTTTTGGTATCCTTCGAATCTTTATTTGATTTTTCTTGTTTGTGTGGTTTGTTTTCGGTTTTGTTTTCTTCTTAGATTGATTGCATTTCCGATTCCGTTCGTTTTGAGCTATCTTAGGCGCCAATCGGAGTTGTATTTCAAGAGTTATTAAGGAATTAAGTACATTGTAGGTGGGCTTTTTAAGCCTGACTGCAAGTCTTTATTTCTTGTTTTAAAACCTTGTCAAGTGTGCTTTTTGTTAGTCATTGCATGTCGTCTTGGGTATCATTTGCTTGCAAAATGGAATTTAAACTGCATCACATATTTGCAAGGAAATATGTGAACTTTAATGCATTGGTGGGCTTTGTATGCTTCTTTACATTCATTCTTTTTAAAAGATGAAATGCTTGTAAATGAACATGAGAAACATGTCCTTAAAGCAAAAGGATATTTTAAAATGAACTTACACTTGTCAAGTGGGCTTTTTATACTTACTTACATGTGCTATTTTTGTTTTGAGGAATTCATGTTTTGTTTGTAAAGATGTTCAGAAGCCCATTATGATTTGGACATGTTTTTAAGTAATAAACATCTTGCAAAATGACTAAAGGGCATATAAAGAGCATGGGTGGTGATTTTTTATATGTTTTCCATAGTAAAAAGCCCGTTTGATTGAAAAACGATGCATCTTGCATATAGTGTTTCAAAAGCCCGTCTAAAGGCAAGGCGTCGATTATAGGAGACATTACATGTGTTTGGTTTTAAAAGGCCTGTTTTCAATACTAAGTCATTGTTCTTGTTATTAATGGCTCGCGAAGGTCATTCAAAAACCCGTCCATGACTTAGATAAAAAAACGTGGTGTATGTAAAACATGTTTTTCTTCCTTTTTCTATCATTTTGACTTGCATTATGGTTTCGAAAGTCCGTTTGAAAAACAAGGCATCATTTTTTTTATCTAGCAACATTGATCTAAAAGCCCGTCTAGTGCATTCACAACTTGTTTTGATAAAGAGGAAAAACGTTCCATATGTTACAGTAAGTCTAAAGTCTGTCCAAGGGTAAACACAAGTGATTTGTGGCTTGCATTCATCATTTTAAACTGCGTTTCCATCCTTAGAGCGCTGTTTTTCTCTTTTATTGCAAATCGATTTGCAAGGGCATTTTGAAATAGTGTCTTGGGTGTTTGAACCACTCTTTGGCTTCCTATCTTCAAGCAAATCGTTTGTCATCCTTAGCCATTTGGCAAGAATTCATGGAGGACTGAGAATGTGAGAAGATTTGATCAAACCCTTTTGCCTATATAGCTGAAACTTGGGGATCTTCATCCAAATTCGAAATCATAGGATTTGCGAAGATTTCTTCAAAGATTCAAAGGCGTCTTCATTGAATTCTTTTGGATGCAAGCTAGGGCTTTGTTTTGTTTTCTTTTTCAAGTTTTGTATATATTTGTTTGTTTGTTTTTGCAAATCTTCTAAACCATTTTCAGATTTGTAGTTTTTGTCTAAATATTATTTTTTAAAACAATGAGTTCTTTCCCCAAATTGCAATGCAAAGCTCTTCCCCTCAATGAAAAGTTTAAGTTTGTGCTTTTCCTTCAGTTGTAGACACCATTAAAAATCCCGTCCATAAGCTTGTCTTGTATAAAAGGAATGAAGTTTTTCCTCATTTGTAATGCAAGCCAAAAACCCCACCTACATGTGTTCGACAAGCACTTTTGGATGCTTTTCTAAAAGCTGCAAATGGGCTTCAAAAACCCGTTTGTAGGCAGCAAGTACTTTTCAAAGGACTTAAAATCCCCAACTTACAAGAGAAAAGTCTTCCCATTTGTATATATATGCTTATACATCTCATTGCCATGCCAAGCGCTTGCTTTCCATCTACGTGCAGCGGTTTTGAAAAACCCCATTTTTCTGCTTTTCCCCCACCAAAATAGCTGTTTTCTTTTGTTTTCTCTCATTTTCAATTGCTCGAAGGTTCTCTGTTCATACCTAGTGCACATATGCTTTCAGATCTGCAAGTTTGAAGCCCCAAATAGTGTCTTATGGATTCATCCATTCCATATGAAGATGTTCTTACATTTTGGTATTTCCATGTTGCAGCTTTATCCAGAGGTGTGCCTACAAAGTTAGAAGAGACAATCTCTCAAAAAGGCAAGAAGAAATTGAAATACCAATATGATAAGTGCCTGAATTCTATCTCACCTTCTCAGGTGACGTCTTATGTGGATGAGATTGGAGACACGGAAATCAGACATTTATACATGGCTGAATTCCTCAAAAGATTGGAAACCTCCACAAAGCAAGAAATGGCTCCTATCATTCAGAGTCATATTCACTTGGTTTCCACATTTCGAGTAGCGGCTCTCAAACCCGAGTTCGTAATGACATGTGCACACCATTTTGATTCTGAGTCTAGGACCATTATGGATGATGATGGGAATGCTATTATCAGTTTTGATCCTGATACAATTGATAGAGTTTTCAAGGTTCCACCTGTTCCAGTGTGCATTGATATGACTAAAGAGAAAGCCATAAAAAGATGGAATGATGGGAAGCTAGATTGTGTAAGGTTCATTAACGAAAACTGGTTAATGAACAAAAGAGCTAATGCTTTGACAAGATGGCCCAAGGTAGTTCATATGTCAAACTTCCATTAGGAAATCATTGACTTGATTACTTTACTTAGCAGGATTGGGGGCCTTAAGGAATCCAATTCCTTTGAACCATGGATATACAAATTTATATCTTTAATCGTGAGAAGTAAGCAAAAGCTCTTCTAGGGTGAAATCATTACTGACACTTTTTACATGAACTCGTACCCTCACTTTTTACATGAACTCGTATCTGGTTTATATTGCAGCTTCTTTGGGATCTTTTTTCTGGCCTCTCAACTAAAGGTGACAGATCCTTGGTGCCAGTTTGGTATTATTATGAACAACTTACTTTTAGATCAAGCAAAGCACACTATGGAAGAGTGCAAGATATCTTCTTTGGGCATTTCATGTGTCTTTTTGATAAAGATCTTCCAAATAAGCTGGTGTCAGATGAAGCTTGGCGGAAAGTGAATGAATATGGCTGCCTGTTTCTTCAGTTTCCTAATTTTACCTACATGAGGGTTGATTATTTCTGCGGCGAGCCTTACACACTTCTACGCTAGCCCACTGAAAAGATCATTCTAATGGAGCTTACAAGACAACTCGTGGTTGTCCAAGCTTACCAGTCTACTCTTTATAGACCTGGGGTGGGGATTTCTTCACAGAACCCACTTTAGATTGGAGGATATGCTTTGACTACCGTTCCTAAAGCTAAATGCACGGATACAAAACTACAGGAAATCACTCTCAAGAAGTTTATGTCTAGAAGCTATTTCAACTACCGAGGCGTGCATGATAAAATAAGAAGAAACTTTGTACATATTCATCGCCTTGAGGATATATCTGGATTGATATGCACACTAAGGGTGAAATAAAAAGATGGACTATTGCAGACTGACTCTGAAGCAGATTGTAGATTTTAATCTGGCTCAGATTCCTGATGGTGTTGAGGATGATGATGATATCCTAGATCCTCAGTACCGTAAGCATCAAGTGGATGATGATGATATCCTAGATCCTATTTTGGTACCTTCCCGGTCAGTGAAGGAAAGTACATCTATCTAGGATAGATTTCAGTCCATCTTAGCTAACATTAACATATGGCTAAAGAAAAGAGGCCTAAGGTGTATCAAAATTAAGCTAGGAAAAGACTTTGATCAAGCCGGTCCAGTTGGATTGAAATAAAAAATTAGGGGAAAAGGTAAGGATGGTACTTCTACATCAGAGAGCACAGGAATCCCGAAGCTCACTATCAAAGAGGCAAGGCCACAGTCAAAGCACTTGAGACAATTGTCACAACAAAATCGAGTATCCAAGTCATATCCAGTGAGGATGAATTGGAGGAGGAACCTGTTCCGAATGTATCTCATGCCTTAGACACATACCTGATATTAACAATACTAGAATCCAGAATAGTGTCTGATGAGGCTCCTATGTCTCCACTTGATACAAATGTAGATTCCTTTTCTACAGTACATGTTACTACAGTGGATCCCCCCATAGACACGTCTGCAATACCTATTTCCTCGGCTGCTCCAACATTCATTCAAGAGGACCATTTGGGCAGCTTGGAGAATGTATTTGATGCATATTCTTCTTTGCACAATCTGTCAAATATGTCTATGACACTCCTCGATACTTTTGTTGCACAGTTTGAGCATTTCATGACAGAGGCTTCACGAAGTAATCCAGTGATAGTGGCTATTCAAACTAAGACTCCAGCTATAGTCACAACAATTGTGCAGGCAAAATCAGTGTCTACTGTAGCAACCACTTTTATATCTCAAGGCACTTCATTCACTCTACCTTTATGGCTTAGCGCCATTACTCAGAAGAGGAAGAAGCAGGATGCTCCTCTAGAGGAGTTTGATTTTAGACAGCTCAACAAGGCAAAGCCTCCGAAAAGTAAGAAGGCAAAGACAGTTTCCAGGGTCGCAATTGATCAAAATGAAGTCAAATATGCTGAGGTTGCTGAACCCTTGGTTGACAAACCAACAAAAGAACTACAAGCCTTTGATTACAAGTTCACAAAAATTGAACTTGGTAAACAAACACGTCTGGGTTGTCAACACGACGCGCATGATGTAGTGGCCTTACTCTCTAGAAAGAATGATCGTCTGTGGGAGAAGAAAAATCAGCTCAAGGAAGAGAATGCCTACCTATTGAAAACAATTGAAAAGATGAACAACTCTTCACAAAGAGTTGAACCTATTTCTTCTTCTCTTCTAGAGGAGACAAGTATGCGGAGCAGGTAGGTCGCAGAGCCAAAGACATAGATGATTGAGGCAAACAACTGGAGTCACATGGTGTACTAGTGATCAGAGATGCTTTTTGAGTTTTGAACCACGTCAGGGAAACCGTCACCAAATTGAACGAGCTCCTCACATCATTCAGCCAACAATTGAAGGTCTTAGATGAAGACTTGAGCGTTTGGAGGATGCCTGATGTTGACCTGGATATGTTGTGTGAGTACGAAGTTATTTCTTCTCATGAATTGTACTTCGACTACTTAGATTTGATGGTCAACAAAGAACAAGTCATTAAGGGACTAGTGATGGAAGTGAAGGCAATTGTGGACTTGTGCAAAGAACAAGAGCACACAATCAATAATAGTTTTGAGGAGCTGACATGTAAGTTGATAGCTGAAAATGGTGAACGGATCGCAGAAGATCATGTTATGATAGAGTTCACGAATGTAATTCGCCTAGAGCTTGAGGCGAATAGCTTTGATTTCAGCTCAATTGTCAAACTAACAAGCTATAAGGTTTTGCTGAATTGTCTTCATTTCATTGTTGGAGGGTACAACAAAGATGTTTTCAAAGGTGCAAGCATAATTTGCAAGACAACAACTATTGCACAACACACGGGTGCACTAGATCTTGCAATTGTACATGAGTCTCTTTGCAAGTTTGAGGCTTTCATCGACGCTATTTGAAGATAATTCCTAAGTGTCATGAACACTTATAATTTTTCCCATGCTTTCTAGATAGGTGTAGATTTTATGACAGATTACATGTAGGATGGAAACAAGTTGTAAATATAGGGGGACTTGCTCCTGTGTAGTAGTTACATGTAATCAATTACAAGTGCATTAAGCTTTGTGATTTGCAATAAGTCAAATAAAATTTTGAATAAGTCAAAAGTATTTAAGGGTTTCCCTTTATTTCTCTACTTTCCCCTCCTCTCCTCACCTATATAAAGGAGTGGGTTCATTGTAATTATCATCTTTGGTTTTATGCAAATAGGCTATGCTGGAATTTCTTGTGACTAGAAAACTTTGTGTTTCTTGATGCAAAATTTCTGAAGTGAATAAAAGAAGCAAGTGTTCTCAAACTTTGTGTTGTGAAGCTTGAGGTTGATTGGTGTATTCTTATGTTGCATTGGCTAATCTATCTTTCATTCAGTTTATGGTTTGTTTTACATAAATCTCTTGAGCATTCAATTCAAGCTTTTGAAGACTTTGTGCTGTAAAAAGGAGAATTGCTATAATTGATAGTGGCTTCAAATACTTAGAGCTGAAAGACTTTGCACTTCAGTTATAAGTACTTTTAAAATTAGTAAATACTCAATAAAATTCCTAGTCAAGGATATAAAGGATAGTTGATGGAAGCATCTCCAAGGATGAAGGATGGCGATAAACTCAAGGATATTGTAACATTAAAGACTCTATGTTGAAATATAGTTTCAATCAGATTTAATTTCTGATAGAATTACAATTAAATAGAATTATATCAGTTATGTAATGCTCTGCATTAGCATTATAGTCAGATTATAATCTGGATTGTAATGTTAATACAGATCACTCTTAATAGTTAATTATGTTTATTGTTCTAGAAACTCCTCCTATGCAGATCGATCTTGTCTAGAGATGATCAATTAAGAGATGTTAAGTAAACTAATCATATTAGTTAGTAATCAATGGACATCATGAAGAGTCATGATCCTCCAAGTTGCTAACCCTTTGAATAATATATATGCTTGATTGGAATGAGGAATCAATCAATCACAAAAGGCCATTGTATTCCTCAGTCCATCAACAAGAGCAGATTATTCACTTACCTATTCATCCTATATTCCTAACATGGTATCAGAGCCAAGTTAAGGAAAAGTGAATAAAATATCATGCAAGCCAAGACATCGGCGATCTGCAGGCTGCACAAGAGTATCGACAATCTGAAATCTTGCACCAGGATATCGGCGATCTGCAATTTGTCCAAGGAAATTGACGATCTGCATTCTTAGACATTGGCGATCTGTACTAAGTAAAATCTGGATCCTAGCATCTAACCTCACTGCAATCAGATCAAGGAAAATAAATCGCAGTCTATAAAATCGACGACAGAAAAATAAATT
>MU223391.1:119136-146104 GCA_018584345.1 Thuja plicata
ATTTTAAGGTTGAAGAAGTTAGACTCTATGGGCATGACAGGATGGTTCTTAATCATGAATCTATAGTCTCATAGTTCCAGCTCCTTGCACATTTTCTTTGCAACCATAAACGGATTTTCAATTAGGCTGCCGTGGTATGATGCTTCCCATGATCATATTGATAATTTTATATGTGAACTAATAATTCTTTCCATGTGCAGCTATAGACCTACAAGTGTTTGAGAGTTTACTTTGCTTTTTCAGCTTATGTATCACTGTTAGGGAAGAAAGTCCAAGCAAATTATGACTGTTACAGTCACCTTTCATTCCACAAGCAATCTGATCTGAACTATACTTCAAATGGTAAAGATTGCAGCCCAATGGTAAGAGTCATTGGAGTCCAAGGTAAACATTATAACATCAGTTTAGAATAGGTAAGTATAATTGATGGCTTGCAATGGTCACATTTCCTTGGAAGTACATTGAGTTGAAATTCAAAGTGAAAGGAATAATGTGTCAAAACAACTATCTTGGCAGAAGAACAATCATGAACCATGTTAAGGAGGTAATGAGTACTTTTCCCGTTTTGTCTTTACTGGATTTTTCTAAACCTTTTGTGCTTGAATGTGGTGCATCCAATATTGAGATTGGGGCTGTTTTGATGCAAGACAAGCACCCAATTGCTTATGAGAGTTGAAAATTGATTGAGGTTGAAAAGAGATTCTCTTCATATGACAAGGAAATGTTGGCAATCATGCATGCACTTGAAAAATTCCAGCAATTTCTTGTGGGCAACAAGTTTATAGCGAGGACTGATTAAAAAATAGATAACAACATTGGGTGAGTAAGCTTAAGGATATGACATTGATATTGGATTTGTCAAAGAGAGAAATAATGTTGTTGCTGATGCATTATCCAGAAACCCTTCATTTTGCTCACTTTCATATTCTTGGAAAGATCATCTACTAGTAGAATATAAAATAAATCAGCAAATTTATGAGATTCTAGATGGTAAAATCAGTGATGAAAGGAATAAAATGTTGAAAGACATCATCAGTTATAGGGACAGAATCCATTTTGTACTGGAAAGTAAGCTGAAACATAAGATTCTTATTGCTTGCTGGTCATCCGGGTTATTTGAACACATACAGTACATCTGTGAAAGAATTTTATGGAAAGGAATGAAAAATGATGTTCTCAAGCATGTAGGAGAATATATAGAGTGACAAAGGAACAAAGCTGAATTTTCTTTTACAGCAGGGCTGCTACATCCACTTCCTTTCCCCAATCCAAAGTGGGAACAAATATCAATGATTTTATTACCGGGCTGCCCAAGATCGATTGCAAGGATTATTTTTTCATTGTGTTGGATAGGCTCAATAAATATGCTCACTTTATGCGAATGCCTTTCGAGTTTAAAGAAGCACAAGTTGCTGGTCTGTTTTTCAAACAAGTGTTCAAACATCATGGTGTGCCAACAAGAATTGTAACTGGTAGAGATCACATATTCATCAGCACCTTTTGGCAAGAGTTGATGAAGTTGGCTGGAACAAAACTCGTTTAGAACATTAGCTATCATCCTCAAAATATGTTCAAGCAGAGATTGTAAACAAATGGCTTTGAAGGGTACTTGAAAACTATGTTTCGAGGCAGCAAAAGGCACGTGCAAGGTAGTTACATTTTGTAGACGTTAGAACTATGTTACAACACCACATATCATATGACCATATGTGTGACCCCTATCAAAGCTTTGTAATGGTTATGGAGCTTCTACATTTGTGGACATGGATGGCAGCAACAAATTTTTGGTACTACAATACTTTATCTTTCAATGTGGCAAATACCCCATATTGGGAAGGTTTGGTGAATGCATTGACAGTTGTAGGCAAGGGGTTTAAGACTCCAACAACTAAAGACTTGAGTGGGTCATTGCTAGAAGAAGCCGTAAAAAATACACGTCACGTGGTTGATGAACAAAAAACAATTTGGTGGACAAAAGTATGCAACATCTTATTGGATTGTTGGACAGATGGATGGAATAAGACTCTCTTGAACTTCTTAGTGGCTTCTAATGGTGCATTCGTGTTTCTGAAGTCCATAGATGCCTCCAATGGAATAAAAATGCTGAGAATTTGTGCAATTTATTAGATGCGGCGATCCAAGAGGTTGGTGTTGAGAATGTTGTCCAAATTATCACGGAAAATGCACTTGCATATGTAGCTGCAGGTAGAATGCTTATGGAGAGGCGTTCTACAATTTCATGGAGTCCTTGTGCTGCACATTGCTTGGATTTGTTGTTAGAGGATGTTGGGAAGATTAGATGAGTGAAAAGTGTGCTTGAAGATGCTAAAAATGTTACCAAATTTATCTACAACCATACTTGGGTCCTTTTTTGATGAGAACACACAAAGGACAAGGACCTTGTGTGACCAAGATTGTCATGTTTTGCTAGCCTCTTGCTCACATTGAAAAGCATTCTTGGTGCCATTCTTCATGTCAAGGAAATTTTTGTGTCTGATGCTTGGTTGGAGTTTGCATTTTCCAAAAAAGCCAAAGCAAAGAAGATTGTAAGTGTTGTTTTTGATGACATTCAACAAAAAGGAAGAGTTAATCAAGGTAAGTAACAAACCCAGACATAAACTTCATACAAGATAATGCATTTTGTTTTGAGGGATTGATTTTGTAATACTTTAAAATTTGTTTTCATTTTTTAGGTGACAGAACCTTTGGTATGGGTTCTTCATATGGTGGATGGTAAGGGCATGCTGATGGGTTTTATTTATGATGCCATGGATAGGGCCAAAGATACCATTTCACATTGCTATAGCAGAAACAAAAGAAAATATGAAATCATTTGGCGCATCATTGATCATAGATGGACAAACCAACTCCACCAGCAGATACATGCCTTGGCCTACTTCTTGAACTCAAATATCTACTTTGATATAGTTAAGGCTGATGAGGAGTTCATGGCAAGTGTTATTGCATGCATTGATAAGATGGTGCTTGATCGTGAGCTGAGAGACAAGGTTCTTGATGAGTTGGAGGTGAGATTTGCTATATCTTATTTATGAATTTGGAAGTTGACTATCTAGAAACATCCATTTTACATACGTAGTAACTAGTTTTCTATATTGGGTTTATCATTTAATATTAATTTTTATCTATTCAAGGTCTACAAGGGTGTGGAGGGGAGACTCTTTTCTTCATCTCAAGCAGTTGATAGGAGAGAAAAACAACCAGGTAAAAATTTTAGTTCATTACTACAAAAAAAAAATAGAAACTCAATTCTTATATTTTTTAACTTAATTCCTATATTTTAAAATGATTTTTTGTAGATTTAGGTTTGGAGAATTATGGTGCCGACACACCTAATCTTCAAAAGATAGTCATTTGTATTATGCCCCAGCCATGTAGTGCTTCTAACTGCGAACACAATTGGAGTTTAATTGAGAACATTCACATAAAAAAGAGAAATAGGTTGACCAAACAACGCCTCAATGATCTTGTCTTTGTCTGGTACAACCTTCGCCTTCAAACTAGAAAGGTGGAGGAGTCCATCAACTTGGATGATATTGGTCCATATTTGTTTTTGAAGAACAAGAAACAACTCATCATCATTTAGATACCGTAGCACCTACTAGTTTGAGGCCTCAAAAATTGAGTTACATTAGGAGAGGAAAGAGGAAGGTGCATATTTTATTTGGTTGTTTTTCTCATTCAGACATATCATAATATGTAATTGAGTAAACATTTATAAACTTATGATGCTATTATACATTTGAAAATTTGAAACTATGAGTATGAATGCTGAAATTTCAAATATCGAGTGTTGAAGATCATATGGCGTGTAATGTTTGAATTATGACTCTTATGTTCTCTAAATGTATTAATTTCATTTTTTTTGGTATAACTATGTGTTGATGCGAGTTTTATCACCACTTCAACATGTAGAATCGAATACTTTCCAAATGAAACACCAAATCTCCAACTCTCTCTTGAACAAGGAAGCTCAAATGCTGAACAATGTATATGAATTTTGTGACCAAATGAGATGACCCCAAGGTTCCTTCCAGTTGTGGACTTTCTCGTAGTTGTAATGATGTGATATGCTGGTATCACAAAGGGACTTACGCAAGTTCACATAGATTTATCAACTTGATTTTGCGAATGATATGGCAATATGAGTGCAGTTAACTAATTCTAACCGACTATGAAATAAAGTGCAAATAGGATATGGGTTTAGGGATCTAATCTACTTCTTGAATGCAAGGAATGGTGAATATTTTTGTGACTTTACTAGACTTAGTCTTGTCGTCAACTTTACCAAGCTAGTGCACTTCTAAGGTGAATGTAAGACGTTCAAACTATTACCATTGCATCAACAACATCAATGGATGCATATCAATGTGCAAGCACTAATCAAAGTAAAGCTCATTAAACTTCCAGTTGACCACGCAAGGCAAACTTACAATAACAAATCGCTAGTGGTAAGGATTAGGCGAGTTCCACAAAGACGAATTCACAATTATTTTTATCCAACTAAACTTCTCAAAGCAAATTCTAAATTGGATTATTGAAAACAAATTCTAAACAAGTGAGGAATGTAGAAACCATGCAATACTCCAAAATGATACAAGTAATCCACCATGAAAACCAACGATGAATTAAGAACAATTTTGGCAGTATTATTGCAACAATCTCTCCAAGTCTCCCCTTTATAAATGATAAGGTCTTGCCTTTTATAGCTGTTCAAATACAATGAAGGGCTAAGATCGATTTGAGATCAAGGACCCAGATTTATCCAACAAAGCCCTCATGTTACTAATAGCTACAAGCATTAAATGCTTGAACAATTACAATGAAGCACCACCTTGTGGGCCAATAAGAAAATTATACTGCTTTTGAGGACCAATTTGAATTTATGTTAGGTAGAGATACTAGGTGGACACTTGCAACTGGAGCCTTCTGATTGGTTGAAGATGAGTGGGTGCCACCTCAGCAATGCTTATCTCATAAACTTGATTAATTCCTTGGAGATGAAGTAATATCTCTTGATACTCAACATTATTAAGCCTTCAATAAGTTTTGATGGCATTCATTCCCAAATTGCTTTATCTTCGTGAATTCTCGATCTCTTGGATCTTTCTAATTAACTTGGATTCAAGTTTGTGATAACTTTTCTGCATTTATGAAGTTGTTCGTTCTCTTTGTTTAACTGATTTTTTGATTCCATCTTGCCACTTGACTTTTGGATACAGTTTTGTATCCTTGCTTTCCTTTTGATCCTGAATCCACACCACCTTGCCCTTTGAATTTGCTTTGCATTTTACCATTGTCTTTGTTGTTCTCGAGCATCTCCATTCTCCATTTCTCCCAGCAAAACAAGGAGGGACTTGCATTAAATTCGTGACAACAAATGCAAATCAAAATGAAAATACTCTAGACATTTTTTAAGTTTCAAGAGATTTGCAATTTCACACTTTTTTCTAAATCTGATTTTCCTTTTATAAAATCTGAGCTTGAATCCCTTAGCTTGTCCAAATCTGATGTTTTTCAAGACTGATTTTGAATTTAATCCAATTTGGATCACATATTTATCCATTAGACCAGCTTGTGTTGGCAATTTTATTGATTTGGAGGGATGAATTTCACCCCTAAGTTGGATTGCTTGACCTCTATAGCTGGGCCGATTTTGAGGGGTAGTTGGAAATGGATTTCCAACCCTAGGTCGAATTCCAACCTAGAGCTGGAAATTGATTTCCAACTCATGGTCGGAATCCGACCATGAGTTGGAAATCTTCCAATTCATGAACTTAGACTCCAAATTTTGTTTACTCAACCCTCTACTTTGAATTTAGGATTTTGCCTTCATTTCTGATATCTAATTTTCTCTTTTGAATGTGATTTTGTTGATTGCTGATGGGATTCAACCCTGATTTGATTTTCATTTTCTCATTTTGTTTTGAAATATGATTTTTATCCTTGAAAATCTGGATCAATTCTCCTTCTTTTCCATCTAATTTGTTTTTCTTTGCCCATTTCAAGTCCAATCTCATCTCCCAAATGCATTGGCATGCCTCCAAACTAGGGCGGAATTTTGGGGGTAGTTGGAATGGAATTCCAACTCATGGTTGGATTCCGACTTAGAGATCGAATTCAATTTCCAGCTCATGGTTGGAATCTGACCACGAGTTGGAAATTTTCCGAGTCTTAAAAAACTTGAGTATGGGTTTCCAATCTTTGAAAAACTCAACTTTCCCTCTTGGTTACTTAGTAAAAGCCCCTTCCTTTATCACCCAATAGTCTGATTTCTAATGGCAATTCCCTCAGATCTGAATGTTGGAATTCTTCCTTTTCACTTCTTCATATTCAAATTTGACCATTTCTACCTTAATCTTCATGCCATATTCTCTATCCTTGGAGTTCATGTCAGTATTCATACTTGTTTAACTTGGTGACCTCCAATTCATTATCCCCAAAATCAAGTTTTCCTCATGTATTCTAGACTTCTTCAAATCAGATTGTTGGGTTTCAAAATTTCGTTCTTCATGTCTTAATCTTCAATTAGCTCTCGTCCTATCGACTGACTTGACTCCTAAAGTGGACCAAAGTTGCTCAAACTCATCTCCCAGAGACCTGAAGACTTTCAAAACTCATACCAAGCTAAGGAAAACTAGAGCACCTACTGCTAAAGCCAAGCAAAAGAGGGGGTCCCCATGCTTGATGGTGCAATGATACAAATACCTCACAACACTATGATTTTCTTCTTTGCCGGGTCCTAGCTGAGTCTTAGCCAAGTCCCGAGTCCGAGTCCGAGTCCTATTTTGTGCTGTTTAGCCTGTGTCAAGTCAGAGCCGAGCATGAGTTTTCAAACTTTGATCAAAAGAATCACATATTGCTAGAACTCCAAAACAGGTCTTACAAAGGTTTTGGATCTTTACTATTTTGTGTGGATCTCGTATTTGTGTCTATAAATTAATGCTTCATGCTTTTGATAGGCTTTTGTAATTTTGCTTTTTATATTGCTCAATTTGTTTTGTTCATGGTTTGGCAGTCATTGTGTAGCTATGGCCATGAATTGACAGGGTATAAGATGCATGCTACTTCCAATATTTCCTTTTGTTATTTCTAATTTTCTACACATGGACTTATGCTCTCTCTTTTAAACCTCTAATTTTTATAATCTCACTTATGCATGTTGATATAATTTGATTCTGTGTGGCCAACTATAAAAAACATAACCTGTTTGGACAATTCCAAGGCTGTTACCAAGAATTTTTTTCTGTACAGTGCATCTTCTGTTTTTATGGATGGTTATATGCCATTTTGTAAAACATGATGAGAAACAGTGTAATATTATTTGAGGATATCTAGTGCAATGAGAGTTAAGCACATTGGAACATGTTTTGTGCTGTGTGGGAAGATGTCCTTGCCCGACATTGATCCTTATGTTCAATTGATTCAGAAATTATTGAATTGAGTTAGATAGAGAATAGAGTGCATTGAGAATAGGTTATATGTTTTGTTTGGAAAGGAGCAATTATTTTGTTAATGACTATTGCATAAGATGCAGCTAAAATATGGCGACTCAATAGAGGGAATGGGAATGGAATGGAAAGTTTCCACATGATGGAATACTTGTATATGTAAATTTCATTGTTGAAGTATTGAGCATTATTAAGGGAAGCTTGTTGATGAATGGAAGCTATTAGATTCCTCAACAACTTTAATTAGATATCTAGAATCCTTCACAAAGTAGATTTCCCTTTGAGACCTACTTCTTACAGGTGAGAGAATAAGACTGGCATATTTGATATATGATATTGATTTTTATTTTATTTTATGTAAAACAAATACATGCATTCATTGTGCTATCTTCATTGTATTTAATGACTTTACAAATAAATGAAGTTTTCTCACTTTGGAATCACAAATGTTATTTAATATAGTCATTTTGAGTCAACGATCTAGCATAAACTGGCCCTAATAATGCTATAATAATAAAATCCATTATCTTGCTTACTAGTGGTATTCAAGCACAGTTGCGAGTTCTCTGTTTCTGTATTCACATCTTCTAATGACTATATGTAATATTATATATAATAAAATATAATGTATTTGTACTCTTGTTTAAGTTGCTCCTGGATCCTGCTTTTAAACAGTGTCTGTCTTTGTACAGGTGTCTGTATCCTCAATCTCCCGGGAACTATGATACAAGCAAAATAATTAAAAAAGCTACGGTGCGGAAATAAAAGTAGTGAGGATTTCGTTAAATGCTTAGAGTCAGAATCTTAATTTTTGTATCACACATGAAAATACATCATAAATGGTTGTTTATTAACTTGAGCAAATAATTGAAGTGTTGCAAATGCATGAAGCATTGGAACATCCGAGAAGATTTGAATTAAACTATTTGAACAATTTGATGTCAAACATCAAAACCAGAATAATTTGTGACATTTGGAGCGAAGGCAAAATTAAAGAGAATTTAAGTATTATAAAAACATTGCACACCTTAAAGCAGGATATCCTACATATCTGCATAAGGAAGTTGAGCTTAAAAAGAAAAGCGGTATTCCATGGGAATGTTTAATATAGTTTAGGGATGTTTGAAGGGTACAAGATAGCCCAAAGTTGTCCCTAATCTGCATGCATTTTGACATGATAATCCTAGGATATTTTGTTTGATCAGTAGCTGTCTTGGGGGTATTTGTTATTTTTTCTGTTTCTGGGGATGGTTCTGGGATATTCTTGAATGGTCAGGGAATGTACCCATGAGGTGGGAATGTCTGCAACCATCCTGGTGAACCTGAGAGATCCCTAATGGCTTGCAACAGTTAAAAATATGGTCAAAAGTTAGCATCATCTGAAAAAGGATAGACCAATGATTTTTTCCTCAATTTTGTTATTAGTTAACTTTCATTTTCACATTAATAGAACAGCCAGATATTTGAACTTTTTATTTGTATTCCTGATATGTTGAACTCAAATTTCAATCTTGTTGTTTCATGATAAATGATAAATATCTTATATGTGATGTTTATAGTTTTGATTCAGTTTGTTAGAATGCTTGACGAAATATAGTTGTGCTAATCAAAATCTATAAAATATATACCTATTGCCATGTCCCCAAAATATGGCAAAATTCTTTCTGTACTGGACCTGCCATCACCCCTGCCCTCCCTGTGTCTGAAACATGGGGAGAGAGAATAAACTGATAATAAAAAAATGAAGAACCTTTTTACATCATGTATGCAGGGTAAATGATGAATAAACCAACTCAATTTTCTCTTTCCTTTTACTGTAGACACTCCTTTATCATATAAATTATTCTAAAACTGAGCGTGTTTGCGTGTTTGGCATGCACACAAATCCTCTCTGAAAAGCTAAATTCCTGTGAAAATTCTGTCCAAAATGTCGAGAATGGTAGTGCCTTGAATGTTTTTTGTTGAAATTTCCAATTTGGTGTTTATAATTACCTGTAATGCACATGTGGGATTGCCTTGGAAGGAACTCTCATTTACTTTCCATGATTGCCTGTATGGACTCAGGCACCATGCACCAAGGGGTCACATTATTGGGAAATGAATGGTTTGGTCACATTTAAAACACCTACTCACCTACCCAGCCACGCCGTTTAAATTTTCCACAAATCATTATGTAGTCTTTGGCACTTTGTTTAGATATCATAGTACAAGTTCCATATGATAAAGATTCTATCACATCTTTCAGTAGTGTTCTTGAATAAAATTGAGCATATGTGTTTAGTGCAAATGAATGGTATCAAATGGAATCAAATGTGTCTTAAGTGTTTGCTTTAATGTGATATTATCCTCCTTACCAAATCATAAAGGCAAACTTCCAAAGGGATTTTGCTTTGTTAAAAAGGATTCATAGCATTTAAGGATTATTAATTTTCCCCTAACTTTTTAAATTTATTCTAGGGTTCACCTTTAATATAATACCTCTATTGTTATCTCTACACTGGTGTAAAAAATCTGTAAATAAAATTTACCTCTGTATGAACACACGTGATATATAGAAGTTTATCAGGACAACTACCTGTTAATCTTCCTTCACTAGATAAATATCAATTTTAATATAATAGGTCCATCATTTGTTCCTACATCTGCTTTGGATGTGGAAAAATTTCCTTGTGCGTCTGTACACAGACATGCACCCCTACACAAGCACACTTACATGTGTTTTTTGCCCATAGTCTTTGTCTCATGATCTGTGTTACATTTCCCTTTCCCAGTTAGAAAGATTTACATTCCTATTGACTATCATTGACAATTCTAGCCTCAAGATTAGTAAAGCCATTCTGATTGCTGCTTGAGATTAGACGATAGTTTGCTAGTATTGTTTGCTTTTACTTGTTTTGCATTACTTTGATGTCTCAAAGTTTCTCCCTTGCTGTTGTATATGAGTACAATGAGCATACTAGCTAGCCCTTCTAACTTCGATGCATTTGCTACAAACATGCTTGTGATGCTATTTTGCAATTGTAGAGGGTTTGGAAGCTTCAGATAATGTGTAGTTCTTCATTTCTTTTTTGTAGAATTGGGTTATGTTCCACCAGAATTTTTTTAAGATGTTTTAACTTGTTTTGCTAATAGATATCTGAAATTTTGACTATAGAAATTGATATTTTTTATTTTCTGTTTGCAGGAAAACGCTTAGAACCTGCATTTGAAGTTCCGTGTGTTGAAGATGTGAGTCCGATCCGGCCTTTGCCAAAAGAGCTGCAGCACTCATTGACAAATGACAATTTAGAGGCCAAAATTTTCCCTATTTTGAAAGAAAACCCACCAATTGCACCCAACAGAATGGTGGAATCTGATGCTATGGCGAGATCTGTGGTTGGTGTGGGATCAGAAACTGTAGAGTTGGTTGACAATAAAAGTGAAGAGAATGGCAGGGAAGATATAGAGTGCCAGAAGCTAGAAGCTTTTACTACTTGTAATCATACTAAAATATTAAATGGTGATCTTCCTTCCCAAAAGACTAGAGATAAGTTTGTTTCATCAAACAATAATACGACTTTGGAACCAGATAATCTGAAGAGTAATTTTACTTTGGAAACAGATAATGTAAAACCTGATACCACTTTGGCTCCTGATCATGTGAAATCTGAAATGAGTCTCCATGGAAAGCGAGAAGATGAATTAGAAAAATTTGATAAATATGGGAGACTAATGAGAAGAGGGAACAGTGATAGTGAATCAGATGATATACCCCCTACTGCAAAATTTAGGAGGGATTCTAGTTGGAGTAGAAGTCCATCTCCAGGGTATGATAGACGGAGAAAGAGGAGTTATAGTCGTTCTCCCAGAAGAAAGTCCAGGTGGAGCAGGTCTCACAGGTTTGGCACAAAACTTGATTTCTCTCTGAGTGTTTATGCTTCTTGTTAGGAAGTATACAGTGTGAGTTGCTTGGATGATCTTTTAATGTGTTTCAGCTATTAGATTTATATTTTTCATTGTGTTGCTGATTTCAGAATCTGTATAGTAAAAATTTATTTTTTATTTTCTATGCTCCAGCCGCTCTCCCAAACGGCGCAGGAGCAGAAGTAGGACACCACCACATAACTTCAGGCGAGGGGGAGATTCAAGGTATGATCGTATGAGCAGAGGTAGAGGGACACCTCCCCTATGTAATGACTTTGCAAAAGGAAGGTGTTATAGAGGAGCATCTTGTAAGTTTCTTCACCATGATGTTTCTGGTGATAATGCTGGTAGGTGGGCTGGTGGAGGAAGGGTGAGAGGAAGGTTAGAGAACAGACAAGATGTGGCAAAATCTGCCAGTAACAGGGATGGTTTTTTATCTGGGGAGTTGGAGAAACCTAACAGCATTTCACCTGAGAGATTCTTTGATGGTCGTGACAATAATAGTTTTGATGAGAGACAAAACCAAGAGTCATATAGACAAAATGATTGCACAACTGCTCCATGCTTCAATTTTTCGAAGGGTAGGTGTTTTAGAGGAGCATCGTGCAGATATCTTCATTCTGAGACAACTGCTGATACAGGTGGTAGATGTCATGGTTCTGCTAAAGGAAGAGAAAGGACAGAGAGCAGGCAAGAGTCTACAAAATCTTTTTCTGGGAGGGATAGTTTTGGTGTTGGAGAAATGGAAAGGGAAGAAAATAATTCACCTCATAGCTTCCGTGATGATCATTATAGACATGATTTCAGAGAGAAAAGAAGCCAAGAGGTGGACAGGCCTCATATTCGGTCAGTTCCAGCATGTATTTATTTTGCAAGAGGGATTTGCCGAAAGGGAGCATCCTGCAGATTTCTTCATGAGGATAGTTCTGGTCAGAATGTTGGTGCAAGGGGTATAGAAAAATCCAGTACTCTGGCAGATTTAA
Organism: Thuja plicata; assembly: GCA_018584345.1. NCBI lineage: Eukaryota > Viridiplantae > Streptophyta > Pinopsida > Cupressales > Cupressaceae > Thuja > Thuja plicata. The sequence goes on from MU223391.1 coordinate 131,492, forward strand.
CAGCGTCTTTTGGTGACAAGAGGTTTTCTGGTATTGCAGAGATGGACAGGAATAGGGACAGTCCACTTGAAAGGACTTCTGATGGCCGGGATAGATGGGATTCATTGAGACCCAAGACCCAAGAAGCACATATGCAAAGTGCTTCATCTGCAAACACTGTTATAAAATCACAATTTTTGTCTCCAGCTGGGGAAAACTCTCAACTTCAGAGAGAGGAGTTTCCAACACATTCAATGCCAAGTGCAGATGCTTCAACTCTGCATGATAAAAGGGAAAATCTTGAACTTCAATTTTTACAAACAAAACAATCACACTCCAATTCAGCATCCTGGGAAAATGTTGATGGACAAATCCCTCAGGATGGTTCTAGTGCAGAATCTCTGAGAGCAAAGGTCCACCCTGACAACTCTGTGACAAATGTAGGTCTGCAGCCTCTGCAAATAAGTGATAATAAATTTTATAAGGGATGCATACTTTCCAATGAAGATTTGCATTTAACTCCCTTGCAGCCTTTTCCTAGGGATTTACCTTCTCATCAGCACCATGCTGTTACAGGCTTCTCATTATTGTCAGGGCAGCCTCTTGGATATGGAGGTTCATCTCTGAGTCAGCATGATACTTCACAAGGGAAGCCACCTGCACACTTAATTGTAGAAAAGAGCATTGATCCTCATCCTCCTGGATATCCAATAAATTCCTCTTATGTTCATCCACATTCCGAGATTGCAGGATCTTCAACAGCAAATCTACCCAGCTCTATTGCTGCTAACTCCACCTTAATCCCTCAACATCCTGATCATGCTAAATTTATTCGGGAGGTTGAACATGCTGTAAATGTTCCTATTGACATGCCCAACACCAGTGCAATCCAGAAACCAATATTCTCTCAGATTTCCTTGGAATCAGTATTACCAAATGTTTCAACCACTGAACAGGAGATGCAGAGACCCACATCAATACCACTTCCAACTCCTGAAAGTAAATCAGGACAGGTTGCATCAGCTCCATTTGTGTTATTTGGAGAAAATATTACTAATTTATTATCCCAGAGTGTGACTCCATTGACACTAGGCCATTTTGCTGTTCCTCCTCAAGACATATCAGCTGGAGGAGACCAGCATAATCCTCTATCTGACATTGTTGATTATTCATCTGGAGCCAGTGAATTCTTGAAGAAGGTACCTGAATCTCCCAAAGTTCAGGATGTTAAAGGAGTAGTGGTAGAGTCGGATACAACCCCTTTACCAGAGGCTGTTATGTTAAATAAGGATGACCATGCCAAACCTGGTAGTCCTTCCAAGGTTCAGGATATTGTTGACGATGATAAATGTAAAGATGCTACCATGCACACTACAACGAAAACTGAATCTCATCAAGGGGTAAATACAGACATGCATGCTTGCATAAATGTATTAGAGAATGGAAGTCCTGCACGTGAAGAGAAAAATTGGAGTCCAGGAGCACCAGGTGCTGCAGATATTGACACAGATCAAGCTCATGTACAAGATGAGAGCAAAAAAAGTAAAGAAATCAGAATAATGAAACAATTTAGGGCCGTACTTGCAGAATTTGTAAAAGATGTGCTGAAGCCGACATGGCGAGAAGGTCACATGAGCAAGGAGGCTTTCAAAACAATTGTCAAGAAGGTTGTTGACAAGGTTGCAGGGTCACTACAGAGCCATCAAGTACCAAAGACACAAGAGAGAATTGACCAGTATCTTGCTTCATCTCGTCCAAAGCTGACAAAGCTTGTTCAAGTAAGATTCTTTCCTACATCCTTTTTGCAAGAAGAGCAAACAATATTGCATTTTTTGCTTATTGAATTTATTTTTAACTTCAATATTAAGGGTAGCTTGAATGGCAATGAAGAGAAGTCGTTTTCCTGCAGGGCTATGTTGATAAGTATGTGAAGTCTTGAATGACATCTAAAGACCATGTAATGTTTCAGCTGTTCATAGAGCTTTTAAGGGCCACTAATTCAGCAGTGGCAGTACTTGATGGTAAGATACTGGCTTCTGCAATGTTTTGCTACCTGGAATTCTATTTCTACAGACACATTTATACGTATAAAGAAGCTATACTTGTAGAGGCATTTACTAGACCTCATGTGTCTATGTGGTAGCTACAATGAGGATTTGACATGATGTAATTTGATCAATTTGGGCATTTCCTTATGTTTGTGAAAATTGAAGTTTTGTGTTTGGCAGATTCCTGAGCATCTATTTGCAGTATATTCTGAATGGGTAAATTTGTAGGTAACAACAGAGGCAAATGATTAATGTTTTGATGCTATAGAGCTTTTATCTGATTAGTTTTTCATTGGATAGTGTAAAGGTGACTTGTATTTTGTCATTTGAGTGTATCTTCTATCACATATTTCTACCAAGTGATAATACAAGCTGATTATGTTATTGTTGTAACCTAAGTCGCAAGGTTCGAATTCGAGTTCGTGTTTGACAACAATAAAATTCAGATGAAGTTCGGCTAGCAACAAAATTCGCGAAAAAAATTTGACATTTAATTCACCTTACATACATTTAATTTTGTAAATATAAATAATTTATCTCCAAAATTATTAAAAGAAAAATAATAGTTAAAACATCCACTAAATTTTATTTTAAAAAACATTAAAACAAAATATATAATTTTTTTTACTTTTTAAGTTTTTAACTCTAAAATAAAATCAAAATGAAAAAATTATAAATTCTATTTTAAAAACAAATATACAAAAAATTATTTTGAATTTTTAAAATATAATAAAATATGCTAAATTAAATTTAATAATAAAATGTTAATGTTAAAGGTAAATGAAAATATTAAATCTAAAACAATTTAAATGCTAATTTTTTATAAAATTTTATTAAAATAAAATATTGTCAGTTTTTATAAACATTATTTACAAAAATAAAGAATGTGTGCTTAATTTTATAAAACATATTAAAACCTAAAACATAACTTTAAAAGAATCTAGAACATATTAAAAACTTAAGAGCAAAACATTATTAAAAAAACCTAAACTAGAAATAAAATTGCGGCTGCGGACTCCAAAGCTGCACCCAATCTATAACGACGCGAGTCGACGAGGTCAAGTTGGGTCTCATCTAGCTCGTTGCTACACAACAAATGTGCGCCTGAACAAACTCGCTCGTTGCAAAAGAAATGTGCACCCTAGCTGCTACTCCTCACAGATGAACAAGCAGACTAGAAACTAACGAGGGTGTTAAATTTGTTACAGAAAACCAGTCAAAAATCCTAAACGAAATGTTTTTTCTAAAATATTTATTTATCAAAATCTGCCATTTTTTCCTGACGAATATTTTCACGAATTTTTGCGAATCTCATACCATATATAAATGTTTGCCGAATTTCGAACCTCAAGCTGGAAATTCGGCGAATCCTGTGACTTAGGTTGTAACCACCTAAATCCCTTAATTGTCTCTTATTCCTCTTTGAATTATCTTATGTTCAACTGTAAGTTGGGATGATTATATTTTTGTTTGGCATAGTTTTTGAATATAAATTTAATCGTCTGTATCTTGAATAGATTATAAAGTCATTTTTCTCTCCAATTAATTTGTTAGTAGCATTGTTTGGGTGACCCTGTTTGTGAATATCCATGTTTGACATCTCATTGTGGATTTGTGTAACACTCTCTTGATACACTATCATGAAATTAAAGTGGTTTTATGACATATCTTTGCAGAAGGTAAGGGTTTGAATATTCTGTCACACAGCTGTAGTGACAAAAGTGCTTTATTGTTTCCCCGCCATGTAATTTTCTTCTCAATAATGATATTAACTATAGTTCTTATTATAGTTTGTCTACTGTGAGCCACACTGTTACAAGAATTCTTATCAGAGTCATCTAAATGATGTTTGGTCAAGTGATGGGTGTGTGTGTGAATATTGTACCTGCAAGAATCTGCAACACAACACTTCAATATGTCATTGGATCAATGGTTTGTAACATCAAAATCAATTGAAAAGCATAATAAACCAAAGGAAATCGACATATTGCTTCCTTATTAACTTGAGTATGATCCTAATTAAATGTACTCTCAGATTAGAAGCATAAGATCAGTGACTAAGCTGCCTTAAAATGGAAGATTCAATCTAGTTTATGCATCTAAAATGCAAAATACTTTGAAATCTATTGGAACTAATGCCATGCAATGCAAATTAAACTATGAAAGATGATCAAATTAAACTAAATTGCAGTCTACATGACTCAAAAGATGATCTAGAATGAAATTAGCTCTCAAAATACTTCTAAATGCTCTTAAAATGTTCTCACAAATCCTATGATAACTTTGGCATAGTTTTCTTGCTTGAATTTTAGATATTGATTAAGCTTGGGTGATGCTCCTTTTATAGGATTTTAGGAGAAATCGTGGCTAGGATTGAATCTCCATCTGTGGGTGAGATTTCAAGTTTGTTGATCCATGTCATGTGATACAATTGGTTAATTGAGCTCACTTGTCTTGTAGTGATGAGGTGGAATTAGGATCAATTAGTTAATTCCTTTAATTCATTTATTTTAGGAATGGGATTTTGAGACTTGATTTAATTAAATGTACTAGGACATTTTAATTAAATGATTTGATGCTTTGATAAATGACCTTTAATGTTGGATTACGGATGAATTATACAACTAGGTGGATCAACCTAATTATACAATTTAGCCTAGTGATTTTATTGATGTGAGGAATTTGAGTAAATCATGACCCTCTGAATAGGGTTTAGGGCAAATTGATTTGATTTAGGGGCACTTAGTTATACTAGGCCATTCTAGGGTGATTACAACGAGCAGTCATGCAATGTGGTTATCGATGGTGATTGCAATGTTTTAACACAACCACTTCATCTGGAATTTCTTGGAGGCTTTTTAATATATGGAGAACTATTCTTCTTTTCTTGGCTTCTTGTAACTCTTAGAGTTTCTAGAATTTATACCTATATCATGTCCACTAATTTTATAGAATTTTCATCCAAATTTCCACATTCATTTACTTACAAATTATCTGGTCCCATGAACTTGATTGAAGCATTTTCATGTAAAATGGCAGCATACAGTGACACTTAATGAATTGCAATCTAGGTCTGCCTTTGGATTGTATCTGGTTCTTCTCAAAGATGATCAATTTTCCTTTTGCCTTTGAATATGTATTTTGTAAATCTTCACTTGTTGCTATATTCGCTAAAGTGACATTTTAGTAGGAAATGAAGATTCTGGTGCCCCGTAAGTTAAATCCTTATTTTTTTAATTAAATGGAGTAATATCAATACTTCCTTTTCCATTACAATTTTTATAATATATTGAAGTATGCATTTTACATTACATTACAAATTTTATAACAAATTTTGTTCTTAGAATTTTCTTTTGTTTTATCGCATTGGACACTAAAGATTCGTTTAACTTTTCATTTGTATCCTTTTGTAACAATAAGGTGAACTGTTTTTTCTTGATCTTAAGATAAAAGGACTCATTGAATTTTTCAATTTGATTTCCAAATTTAGCATTCTACGTGGGGCTTTGTTGTACATTGTTGGTAGTTTTTCAATATCTTGTTTTATAATGGTAAAGTTGGTCTTCCATAAACTATCTTATTTTGAATCTGTTAGCAGGACATTCTTATACATTTTGATTTTTATCATCACTATTATTACCATAGTATTTGGATTTGTAGAGAACTTGCAAAACCCACGAGTTTAAATCTTCCCTGAGAACCTGTGCTTGGTCTTGCTGTTGAGTTGGTTGGAGTCTGGCATATGTTGATATTGATACATGGCGAGTATCCCCTGTCAGACTCGCCTGACATGAATGGAGCATGTATATCATTGCACCAGTGTACGAATGAGTAGAGGAAGCCCCATGCCATCGCTTGTGGAATCACAAGTGTTCGGCTACATTATTTGCTTCAGTGATGTCTCATGCAAATCTGAATTGAGCATCCATTGCTTGTGGTCATTGCCATAGACATCTGAGCTGGGAATGTCACTCCTCTCTGCTGCAACTGATTTAGTTGACTTTCTGTACAAATATTTATGCAGGTAGTTGGTGTGAACATAGGTGACGGTGGTATTGGCATTAACATCTGTGCTTTTGTTCAACTGGACAAGTTAAGAGATATAGCTGAACCTACTACGCACCATTTATTATCATTGTTCATTTTCATAACTCTTATTATCTTATATCAACATTGGCAGCATTTCTTAGTTTGTTCTGTGGCTCGCTCTGACTTGGTCTACCTTAATAATTAAATTGTTAATTCATAAATAAATAATAACATTGATAGGGTGTCTATAGTAGGGTAATTTTTAGATTTTTTAATCTGTTTTTTTAATTCAAATCTAATAAAAAATACTTCCCCAATTTTCTGGTGACTTATTTGGATGAAGTTTATGCTTGTAAGAATGAGGATTGGGAATTTTCAATTCTGTCTCAAATTCTTTTCACAGTTGGTGCCAATGACAAAATGACATCCCATGAATTTGTATTTTTTATTGGCCAGTTCTTCTAAAGAACTAATTCTAAATTTGGGTGAGATGACATGTTAAGATCTGGAAGGTTCTATTGTTAGACATGCCTGTTGCATGTTGCAGGCTCACTTGCAGCAAGGAGTACTGCTGCAAGTCTTCAGAAGGCTGTTGCAGGTAAATGCTGAGATGTTGCAGGTGTTCGATTAATGCCTACAAGGATTTAGCTGAAAAAGTTATTGCAGGTGTTTTTGTTTTGTTCCAAACAACATAGGCTCTTTTGGGGAGTTGTTCTTAACCCTGTGTGGGTGGTTTGGGCATCTTTCTTCTGCTGGGGTCATATTGGTCTTAGCCATTGATCAAAAAACTCATCAGAAGACTCGCCAGGCGGGTGAAGACTTGCCTGACTCATGAGTTCTTGCAAGACAAAGCTGCCTCCAAGTCACTTGCCCCCAAAACTTGGGGTTAGTTTTTAGAAAAATGGTGAGATAATAGTCAAAATTGTGGAAAAACATGGCAAAAAACTTGCTTGAAGTTATGAGTATGTTGAATTTTGTTGCTGCAGGCACTGTGTGAAGACATCCCATGAAGCATAGGAAATATTCCTGCATGTGAAGACATCCTTGACTATCCACATGCCACATGCCAAAAAAAACATGATCATGTTGGCATGTTTTGTTGTTGCTACCACAAGGGCACATCTTCCAGTCAAAGGCACATTGTTTGATCACGAGTGGGTGATTAAATTATTGTTGTTTATGTGGGGGAGGTCATTGGGCATTTCCAGATGTGAATGTGTGATTTTCAGTCACTAGTTGATTTTGGTGAGTTTTTGATGGGTTGTTAAGCTCAGGTCGAATTTGGGCTTACAAAAATTTAGAAGTTTTTAAGCTACAGTTTAAGAAATGCTGCAAATGCAGGGAAGGATGGATAGTGAGTGTGTTTAGAAAATGGTTCTTTAGGCATCTTGTTGATGGTCCAAAACATTATCATGATGTGTAGGGAATCAACTGTCTATATCTACAATTGGTGGAGGTCAGGTCTAGGTGAATACTAGTAGCTTGAAGGTTGGTTGGGTGGAGGAACTCAAAGATGATGGATATGTCTCTCAGAAGTGGCCATATGACTTTATCTTGGCTATGTTTGACTCTTTAATGTTGGATGGTGTTAGTTAGGGCAGTCATTGTCTTGTCTTCATTGGTGGGCTATTTCTTTTTTTTGGAGCTAAGACAACTCATTTTTGTATGGGTGCTGTTTGATTTCCCATGCTGGTGATTGTGATGAATTCGGACAGCAATTTTTATTGTTTTCTTCACTTATTTGTGGTTTGAAAAAAATCCGATTTTGCCGAATTAAATGCAGATTTTATAAAAAATCTTATACTTGGTTTGCTAATTTTTCCCCAAAAGACTTTTGATGCTATGGTCCAACCCACATGAAAATTTTGCTTGGTTCCCTATTCTTAATTCTTGCTGAAGTGAGTTTTCTAATTTTATTTTGCAAGTGGTTGGAATTGTCATTTTTTCTATTGATATCTGATGGACAAAATTATTACCAGAATTTAAATTGACCAACTCGTTATTGCTGTTTTTTGGCTTTTAGGTCAATTGTGTTGCTCTCCCTCTCTACTAAAATTACTTGACATGAGTTAGAGAACTCGCCTGGACTTGGCGAGTTCCAGGCTGGGTGATCCTGGGTGAGTCCTAGGGGCTCGGACTCGGACCTAGCCGAGTCCTGGGGTGACTCACCATGACTTGCGAAACGACGAGTCCTGATGACAGGACTCAGCCAGCAGACCATATGTTAATTGCAAAAAAAACATAAAATTTGAGAGTTTTAAGTATTCTTTTTCTTCTATTTGTTCTTTCGCAACCCTAAAAGGGACCTCATTTCATTCTATTGGCGAGGAAAGAGGAGAAGAGTGAGTTGAGAAGAAAAACAAGAGTGCATAGAAGTGCAACTAGCATGAGGAAGAGCAGAAAATCTTCAACAAATCACATTGGGGCAGCTTCATACTTGCATTTGGTGCATCAAAATCTCCATACCAACAATTGCAAAGAGCTCTCATCTCATTTCAAGTTTGTTGTAAGAGGTAAGAGTGAAATTTTATGGATTTTTTTGGTATTTTTTTTGTATTTTTTAAACAACAATTTTCATTGTTTTTTAGAACTTTAAAATTCTTGAATCTTTTCCATTCAAATTCAAACTTTAAAGAAAGAACAATCAGCGAACCCTACATTTTTTTAAAGAAGAAATTTGTAATTATGTATTTACAATTTTTTTCTAAAAAAAATGTAGAGTTTGCTGATTGTTCTTTCTTTGAACTTTGAAGTTTGAATTTGAAAGAAAAAGATTCAAGAATTGAAAAGTTTTTAAAGCCCTACATTTTTTTTGTATTAGTTTATAAAACACAACGCATAGATGTTAATTGTTTTGTAATATTGTCTTATTGCAGCAGCTTTGAGGTTTTGAAAACCAGATTTTTTCCCAATGTCTACTCCTACTATACCTAAGGCTAAGAAACCAGATCAAAAGGATGAGGCTTAGAAATATAACATAGATTTTCCTGGTGGAAAAAAAGGACAAGTGTAAATATTGTAAAGAAATCAATCATTGGTGGCATCAATGGATTTAAATACCATATTGCTGGTATAAGTGGCCATGATATTGAGCCATGTGGTTTAGCACCTCCAGAGGCTATTTGTGCATGCTATGTGGCACTAGAAACATTTGAAGAAGTAAAGGAAATGAAGAAGAGGCAAAGGGAGGAGTTGGCTATTGGTTCCCATTCACCCTCATTTGCAGGTTGTGTTGGAGAGCGTTCTTCCATGCCTTCATTCTGTCCTAGTGCTTCTGCTAGTGCTAGTGCTAGTGCTAGTGCTTCTACTTTTGCTCCTTCTAGTGGCAATGTTAGCTTTGGTCTTAGAGTTCAGAATTCTAGGTTCGATTCACATTTTGTGCTACGCACTACTCCTAGCTCACAAACCTTTCTTGAGAGCATTGAGAGCATGCCTTGGAACAAGGAGGTACATGATGCTGCTAAAAAATCAGTTTGTAAGTTTTGGTACTTTTGCAACATTCCTTTTGTTGCAACAAGGTAATTCTTTTTTATTTGATTGTTTTAAATTTTAAATTTATAGTTTGCTTTGTCTAATGAATTTTTATCACACATGCTTATCTTATTTAATGTATTTGTGACAAGTCTCCTTATTGGCAAGGCGTGATAGATGCCATAACCATTTGTGGGGTGGGGTTTAAAGCCCCTAGTGATACCGAGTTAAGTTGCCCACTTTTGTTAGAAATGGTTGCTGATATAAAAGTTGAATTAGAGGACCAGTGTGTGTTTTGGTTCAAAAAGGTTTGCTCCATCATGATCGATTATTAGACTGATAGGAGGAATAAGACACTCTTAAATTTCTTGTTTCCTGCGGAAGAGATTGATCATTCTACTTCCCTAAATGCATTGAATAATTTGAATTTTATTTAGTAATTAATATTTGAATTTTGTAATTTTGCTTTATTGTTAGGTTCCACCATGTTCCTCAAGCCCATTGATGCTTCCTCACATGTCAAAAATGTCACACTTATGTGAGGCTATTGAGGAAGTCATAGGTGAGGTCGGTGAAGAAAGCGTAATTCAAGTGGTCACATACAATGCAACAAATTATGTTTTTGCAGGTAAAATTTTGATGGAGAGACACCTAAGCATATTGTGGACTCCATGTACGGCCCATTGCTGGAAGATATTGACAAGTTTGAATGGGTTAAGACATGCTTGATAAGGCCAAAAACATTTGCAAGTTTATCTACAATTATGCATTGGTCCTTAGCATAATGAGACAATATATGGGGCGAAAGGAGTTAGCTCGCCCTAGAATCACAAGATTTGCCTCAAATTTTATCAGATTAAAATACTTGTTTTAGTCAAAGGCAACTTTGAGGTGCATGTTTGTTGGTGACGAGTGAACTTTCTCAACCTATGCTATGACCACTGCAAGGATTGATGTGGGAGATTGCATTTTTTAAGAGCCAGGTTTTCGGACCCTTTGTGTAGAGATCATGCACATAAATTTTTTATAAATTCTACATTATGTTTTACTTTTAATTTATATTATATTCATATTTTTTTTGTTTGTAATTTTGCTTATTTTCATTCATAGTTAATTGTTAATGTTTAACAATATTTGTAGTGCACTGGGCCCCTGATAGTTTTCCTACGAGTTATTTATGGGGAGAAGCCCGCTATGGGCTACATATATGAGGGCATGGATAGGGCTAAGGAGGCCATTAAATTTGTATATGGAGGAGATGAGAGTAAGTATCATCCCATTTGGGGGATAATTGATAGGAGATGGCACCTCCAGCTTCACAAGCCCATCCATGTAGTTGCTTATTACTTCACTCCGACATTCCATTATTGCGGATGAGGAGGTTCTTACCGGGTTCTATTTAGTGTTAGAGCGGATGTCTACTAGTGATACTGATATCAGAATTACACTCTACGAGATAGAGACATTCGATAATGCACAAGGGGAGCTGTTTGGTAGTCATGTGCAAAATCTGTCGCATAGAATTGCAACTAGGTAAAAATATATGTTAAGTGCATAATTGATTTTATATTTAGCCTTAAAGTTGGAAATGAGACAAATTTTTTCTTTTTTCTTATCTCAGATAGATGGTGGCAAATGTTTGGTGCTAAAACACCAAACCTTTAGAGAATTGCCATTCACATATTGAGCCAACCATGTAGCGCTTCGGGTTGTGAGCGCAATTGGAGTATGTTTAAGCACATACACTCCAAAATGCGCAATAGACTGTTTGTGGAGAGGTATGATCTAGTATTTATTCATTACATCCTTCGTCTTAGAACGAGACAAATTTTGGACAGTGACACCACCCCAATCACGCTAGAGGAAGTCGATCCATAATTCGAGTGGATTAGTGAGGCTACGGATTGTATCTTTACTGACGAGGACCTTGAGTGGATAGAGAAGCTGAGGCTATAACCATGACAGAGGAGGATAGAGCATTATCAAACATAGACACAAGCACAACTGATGTTGGTCAGAGTGGCGTCTCACAGGCATAGACTATGGTTGTTCATTCATCCAGGACCTACCTTAGACACCTTTGTAGGAGGAATGCAGGCTCCTCTGAGGTTGAGCCATAGCCTTGTTTTTGTTTTGATATATGTTTGGAACATTTGATGTCATGGGTTTCATATTCCATGAGTTTTATATACATTTGACAATATTTATAATGTTATATATCTAAATTGCTATTTCCTTCAGCTACAATTTGCATTTATACTTGTGGGATCGATGTATACTTGTGTATGTGATCAAATTAGCTTCTATTTGATGATGTTATTGTGTCGCTAAGGTTAATTCAATAAAGTGTGCATGACACAATTTTAAATCATTAAAAATCTCTAAATTTCTTGGATTTTTTCACTTTGCTGAGTTTTGCTGATTTTTTACCGAGTTTTTTTGTCGAGTTGCGAGTCTCAAGTCCAGTTAGCCTTGTTGAGTCCGAGTCCTAGAACTATGATCCCTAGTAGAATGAGATTTGTGGCATTGTTCATCTTTGTTCCTTTCTTGTTCGGCATGGAAGGCTAACCATTCTTACCATTTAATGACCACCCTTATTGCCTACTAACATGGTTGTGAATTTTGTGTGATGCCTCTTTGTCTCACCTGGTTAGCTTTGCTTGTAGTTAGCCCACTCTTGGTTCTCGTAGGCTATTCAATGCTCGGTAGGTGATTGATGTTTCCTTGGAGAGCTTAATTTTTCAGTTTCCCTGGGTTTCAAAGTTTCATCAACAATAGTGTTGTTTTTAGTATATGCTATTTATATTAAGTGCTCACCTAACATCGATCTTTTTGGGTTTTCCTGGCTTGGTTCTCTTTAGCTCTTGGAGAACATTGTTGCTATATAGTAAGTGTTCATTTGACACCAATCTTTCCAGGTTTGTTCTACCCAGCTTCTAGAGAACACTGCTATTTACTGTAAATGCTCTTGTCGACACCAACTATCATCTTTTTGCATCAATTATGTTCCGACATGATCGATATTATATTTTTGGTGTCTTGGTGAGTTTGTGTTAGGTGATGTTTAGTATTTTAATATTTACACCAAAGCAAAAAATGACATTTAATTATTCACTTTATTGTTTAAATATTATGTGTTGACCCCCAATGTTGGATGGGGGAACCTTAAGTTCTGTTTTGAACATATTGATAGCTTTTAGAGGAAAAATAAAATCTTTGAATTTTAAAGTGCTTAATTGTTTCCAAACTCTAGTTTGTCTCCTATTTCATTTGTAACTTGCACACATAAGGAGATGTCATTGGAATGAACGAAAGAGTTCTTCCAGGTGTTGTTGAGGACAAAACCCCTCTTCAATCTTGCTGGTTTAGGTGGTAAAAGATCTTCCCTAGCTGGTTTGGATGTGTTTCACCCTTTGGAAACATTACTGCTTTTATAGTTGCAGATTGCATTGTCTAGTCTTTGATTATGTAGTTACAATAGTAGTTGGCATTTCTTCCTTTATGTGCACTTGATGCATCAATAAAACATTCACTGTTTTGTTTTGGATTCTAATCTTCTCTCTCTCATATGGCATTTGACCAAGAAAAGTATAATGTAGAGACTCCAAAATAGAGAAAAATATTGTAGGGGGTTGGATGAAAAGCAACGTGTAATCCAACATTAATCAAGTCCATGCACTAAAGGAGAGTCCGATGATCAACTACAAAGGTTGTTACAACAATTGTGGCATGAAAAATCGCTAAGCATCTATATCATTGCTAGGTGACTCTGTGTGTACAAAACTTCTGATTGAGAGACGAGGTTGTTGGAATGCTTTGGAAAAATTCTCTCTTTGAGTAAGGGTGGTTTGAAGACATCTTGGAAGTTAAAAAAACCGCTACTTTCTGACAACTCTTACCCCTCTTCAAAGCCATAAGTTTTTTACAAACTCTATGCAAAATGAAATTGTATCTTTTTGAGAGAAACATGATTATATACAAATATTCAATTTTTGGTGTAGCAAAAGTATAGTTTGTAGTCTTGAATCTTGTAGAAGTGTTTTTCTTCTCAAGATAATTTCTTGGAAGCTCACTATTTCATGATTATGTTGCAAGGTCATGGTGTAATGAGTACAAGTTGTAGTTGAGGAAGACCCAACTTCACAAATATAAGTACATAGACAAGCTTATCATGCTCCATATAAAGGCTGCAAACATGTTAAATGGTTGTGGTGTAATGACTTTAATGTAAACTTGAATTGGCAAGCTTCATAGGCATCAATTCTCTGCAATGTGACTATTAGTGTGAGTGAGTGCAAGGTGTTGGTATCTTCCACGAGAGTTACACTTGCCTATTTTAGGCTATTGTGGTGGACTCTTCCCATTGGTCATTTTTGCCACCTCTCCCCTCTTATGTTCTATATATACTCTCTCTTCGCTAGTTTGGTGTTCTAGTCTATTGCATTGCAATTGCATTCTACAACAATTTGTTCTTGCATTCTCCCTCTTCCATTTTTCTTATTTAGCATTTGTAGTTCTTTCTTGCAGGCTAACTTTGTGTTGTTATTTAAATATTGTGAATGTAATTATTTCTATTCATTTGCACTAGGTATTATGAGTTATTCATCTTTTCAAATTCAAACATGGTATCAAAGCATTCAAGTACAAGAAAAGATTTTAGTTGGGGGGGGGGGGGGGGGGGAAANGGGGGGGCTAATAAGTTTTCAATAGGTTTTCTTAAAACCCAATATGCTATTCTCTTGCATTTCCATATAAACTTGAGAATGAGAAATTTTGATGGAAAACTTCAATCTTTGGGGTTTTATCCAAATATTTTGTAAAATCTAGTGAAACTCGGGGACTTGCACCCCCACAAAAACCTCGAAGTACTTGTCCCCGGGACGTCCCCATACCGGGTACTTGGAGTACCTGAGTACTCCCACCTCCGCCATTCTGCAACCATGCGGCCGTCGAGACGGGTACTTGAATTTCTATTTGAATTTTGATTTTTGAATGTTACTATTGGGTATGCACTATGTTACTATGTTGAATGTTCAATGGTTCTGGTTCGTGTTGCAATTTTGCTATGTTCAAGTATTTCAATTTG
>MU223391.1:146972-161177 GCA_018584345.1 Thuja plicata
TAGTGAAAAGGGTCGACCGAGGGTGTATTAGTGTTCTCGTGTTCCCTTTCTTTAAGCACTTTTTAATGTATTTTTGCATCATGCATCCAACAACATTTCCCATTCTATAACTCCTTACAACTATTTTGAGCGGAAGTCACGCACGACAAACTACTGAAGGAAATATGGTTTGCAAAGGATAACAATGTCATTTGAAATTGAACCTGCTCTCATTAAAAAAAAGTCTACATGGTTTAATAGTTGTGATGAAGCATATGGAGCAATTAAAATAATGTGGAACTGAAGAGAAAGATGAGCAACCGAGTCTTAGTATTCTCTCCAAGCTAAGTCCTGAATATTCAATATTTGTTTCCACCTTCTATACTACTCAATTTACCATGCAATCCTTGGATGATATTTCTATTCCTCTCACATGGGAGCAAAATAAGCTAATTTAGATGGGCACTCTAAAATCCTACAAGTCACATGCCCTAGCTGTCAACTAAGGCACAAAAGAGTATAAAGGACGAAGTAGTAACAATATGGATAAGAAATAAGAGAATAGCAATGAGATGAAGGATTCGAAATCAGCTGCCCCAAAAGCAGCTAATACCCAATCTTCTAATGATGACAAACCTATGAAAGAGAAGGTCAAATGTGCCTATTGGAAAAGGCGCGGTCATGATGAGCATAACTATTTGAAGAGTAAATTGATCATTTGGCACACATTCTTGAAATGAATAATATTAGTGTTCCTGAATTAGTAAAACTAAAATAGAGTCCAAATGAGGGGTTTAACAAGGCTAATGAAAATAAAAAGGTGAAAGGAAAGGGCAAGGCCCTTGAAGCATTCGCTTCACCACCATGCACTTGGGTTCTTGATTCAATTGCCTCACATCAAATGGCTTCATCAAAGGATGAATTTGCAACTTTGGAGCTATGTTCTATGCCTTAAGTTTTGATGGGTGATAACACTCTTGTTCAGTTGTGTGGGAGAGGGTTTGTTGATGTGGGGGATGACACATTCCATGATGTTCTTTGTGTACCCTCAGTATCAACTAATCTACTATTAGTTTATCAGATGACTCACACAGGTTTAGGTAAGTAGGTTGAGGTCTCTCTTGATACAATTGTAATTCGTGAGTTGAACAATTATTCTACAATTCCAATTGGGAGAGTAGATCATCAGTCACAACTTCATCTGTTTTCTTTGTTTATGATCCTCCTTTGTTTGTTTTGCTCACTCATTTTGATGAAGTGTTTAACTTGTGGCATCAATGGTTTGGCCACTTAAACTATTGCTACTTGTAGCAACTTAGTCAACATCACATGGTTACATGATTGCCTCTAGTTTGCTTTTTAAATGGTGTTAGTGAGGGATGCATTCTTGGCAAGCACCAAAAGAGAAATTTGGTAAAGGCAAAGCTTGGAGAGCTTCACAACCTGTGGAGTTAGTACATAGTTATTTGGTTGGATCTTTTTTACATCCATCTTTTAGTAGAGCTTGATATGTTTTGACCTTTATTGACCATTTTTTTAGATACACTTGTGTATATTTTCTCAAACAAAACTTTGAAGTTTTTGATTCATTCTTGGACTTCAAAGGATTTGTAGAGAAATATTCTAGGAAATCTATTAAAGTTCCGTCTACAAGTAAGGGGTGAATATGTCAACAACAGGTTTGAGCAGTTTTGTGCTTGAGAGGACGTTGACTTGCAACATATAGTTCCCTATAGTCCTCAGTAAAACAAAGTTGTAGAACTAGAGAATTACTTTTTAAAAGAAACAACCAATTGCGTGATACACTCCAAATCTTTGGCACCACTGTACTAGGCATAAGCCATTAACTGTGTGTGTTACATCATATGAGTTGACGGAGTAGTGAAGGCAGTTACTTTGAAGCTTGAATTGGTCGAATACCCTTAGCTAATTACTTTCAAGTGTTTGGTTCTCATGAATGGGTGCACATTTCAACGGAGAAACATAAGGCCATGGATTCACAGTGCAAGCCTTGCATATTTGTTGGATGTCTAGATGATGTGAAACACTACAAGCTTCTAGATCCTACTAGGAATTAGTTGTTCATTGAGAGAAGTGTTCATTTGGAGAAGAGTCATGCTAGCTCTTGTTCTATCACTTCTCCATTCACTATCACTTTGGAGCCACTGCATTGTGATGATAGTTCCTCTGAGGACCTTAATCCTCTTGCTTCAGAGGACGAGTCGTCTTTCTCCACTTTAGATGGTGATACTAATGATGAGGATTCAAATTCCTCTTGCAGTCACTATTTAAAGGATGACGATTCTCCAAACTCTCCTGTCTCAAGACCTGTTTGGGTGGTTCGACACTAGAATCAATAGGTGATTCAATCGGGTTGATGATTGTTCAGATGTTAGAAGAACAAGCTTACAATTTCAGCAAGCACCACATTTTTTCATTGCTTCAACTTTTGATCCACAATCCTTTTGGGAAGCTTTGGGTATCCTCGAATGGGATACAATTATGCATTAAAGTTTAGTTCCTTTGATAGGAATCACACTTGGGATCTTGTCCCTATTCCTGAGGGAAAAAAACTTGTTTGAGTAAGTAGATCTATGATCAATCCGACAAAAACTACTTTAGATGGGTCGGTTAATAAACATAAGGCTCGCTTGTTGGTGAAAGGATTCTACCAGGATACTAGGATTGACTACTTTGTGACTTTTGCACCAATTGCCAAAGTGAATTGTGTCTCACTTGTCCTTGTTATTGCTGCAGCTCATGGATTGAAAGTTCATCAGATGGGTGTGAAGAGTGCCTCTGTTTACGGTGACCTTCATGAGTGCTTATACATGGAGCATCCACAAGGGTTCATTTAGGATCCTTCACTTCTTTATCTTATCTGAAAGTCTCTCTGTGGCCTCAAACAGGCCCCTCCAACTTGTTTGCCAGGATAGACTCCTTCCTCTTGACAGTCAGGTTCCCTCGTTGCTTTTCAGATCCAAATGTCTACGTGTTGCAACAGGGTGATACTCTCACTTTTTTGGTTCTCTATGTTGATGACTTGATCATAGGGAGTAACTCATGCACCATTCAGGTCGTGAAAACTATGCTTCATGATTGTTTCTTGATGTCAGACTTAGGCCTTTTGCACTACTTCTTGGGGGTTTTCCTAAGTACGCTTTTGAATATGCTCTCTAGATTTTGCATGGCTGATTATAAACCTGCATCGACTCCATTTTTGGTTGGGGTCAAACTTGAGGCCAAGTGTTCTTCAACTTTGGTGGATGACACTTTTTATCAGCAGCTTGTTAGTAGTCTCATATACTTGACTCACACGAGACCTGACATTTCATATGCTATAGTATGTTCTCTCGCTTCATGTTGGAGCCCCATGAGTCCATTGATAAGAAGCTAAAAGTATCCTTCACTACATTCATGGTACTCACAGTTATCGGTTTCACTATGTAGTAGGTGTGGATTTCGACTTGGTGGGATACACAGATTCAGATTGGGTAGTGATTTCCAGGATTGCAAATCTATTTTAGGATATTACTTCTCTTGGTTCCGGTCAATCTTGTTGGTGGAGCAAGAAACGGTTTGCAATTGCTCTTTCATCTACAAAAGTTGAGTATCTGATTCAGGTTTTATGCAACAAAATTTTGTAGAATACAACTGACTTCATATCTGACAGAGGAGGTCTCAAGGCAAAAGAAGCATGCAGAATTGCGCCCATCTAAAAATGAAAAATAATACTAGGTAGTAAGTGGCTAAAGGCCTGTAGAGGAACCACTATCAAGATTGATGATAAATACTGTGGGGTATAAACTGGGGAGTAACATGCCAGCTCATGAGTATTCACAAGGCAATAGGGTTGGTGACTTACTTGTCCAAAAGCTCGCTAGATGGGAAAAAACCAGTCCTCATTAAAATACTCAAAATTATATTTTTTGCCTCATTTCATTTATGGTTTTGATGTTTCAACGTATTTGGGCAGATTACATTTATTTGCAGGCAATATTATGCAATTCTGAGTGAGCATTGATTGATTTTGACTCATTTTAGTGAGTTTATCAGCTGCATTTGATAGGTACAAAACCATTCCCCATTAAAACACACAAATTTGGTAATTTTTTGCTTCATTTCATTTGAGCTTTTTTCCTTTCAACATATTTGGACAGTTTACTTTTATTTGCAGGTGATATTGTGCAATTTTGAGTGAGCATTGATTGATTTTAATGACTTTATCAGCTGCATATGGTAGGTATGTGACAGTTTTTCTGTTTTTTTTGCTTTCATTTTGAACTTAGGGTTAGTTATTTTCTTTTAGCTATAGTAAGGTTTAGGTTTTTGTTTTTGGTTTTGGTCCTTTTTTTCTGTTTTGCTAAGTTTTCATTTCATTTTAGTGAAAGTAAAACAGCATCCTCAAGAAACAGAAGCAACTGCAAGCTTACGGAAACATGACAGATACTGAGCCAGGAATGGTGACATGCAGCTTTTGTGGGCTGTGCATGAGGGGAGATGTCAATGGCCGAGATTTGCAATATGCAATGCAACAGACAAAAAGGTTTGAGTCAGGTGTTAAATCTCTCCTTGTATCTTATGGAGAGAAGAAAATTGAGAAAAAGTTGACAGTTATGGCATTGGCACTTGTCATGAGTTCTCCGTGGCCAGAGGTAGATTTAGGGGGCTCTTCATTTTGCATTGGCCGATTAACAAGGGGATCTCATACTAGAGGTAGCCATAGTTCACAATCATAGACAGATGGTTTTTCCATTCTTCAAAACACTCCTGGTGCACAACTTTGTTGGAAGGTACTGCATGCAATTAGGAATTCATCATGAGGTTAAGTTGGCAATTGCAAATTTTTGCTACTACAATAACGTACCATTCAATGGAGCAAGGAGCTTTTATTGGGAGGGTTTGGTCAACACTAGTTATAGAAGAAATTTGTAGGTTATAGATATGTATATATATAATATTTTCTTATATGCTATGACATATGGCACTAAGATGTGTATTGAGCGTGTTTGATCTGTAAACGGAGGACAACTACTTATCAGTTCACTGATTCAGTTTTATGTATGTTTTTGAAGATTGTTTTACAACTATAGGTTTTTTAATGCTAGGAAAATTTGTTTTGTTTTGCTGAGTCCTGAGGCTGACTCTAGATCTTGGGTCTGCTAAGTTTTTGAACTATGATTAAAATATCAGCATTGTACCTGTTTTGCAGGTCCAAGTCCAACAACATCAATCTACTGGTCCATCCAAGTAAATGGTGCTTGCTTCCTTTTCTCAAGGCATGGGCCAACCACCATCAAATCCACTTGACATCCTTAAGCTCGAATGAAAATTCATTACTACAAATATCTCCTAGAGGTACAACAAAAGACCCTGCCCATTTCATGCCACAAGCCACTCACTATCTTTAACATAAGTGCTGGATATGGTGATGCCCCAATTCAGTGCATCTTTGGCCTCTCTTACACTATCAATGAAATCAGGACATCCCCTCTACTGAAGGGGAGTGCTCGCCCACCATGCTCACTCGGAATCAGCTACATCTAATGTTATTTTAAAGTCTGGATTCCACTATCCACAAAATGACAAAGGAAGTCAAAGATGGTGAGCTCGATCCCCATGTTCTCCAAAATTGCATCTTTCACTTGCTTACGTGGTTGGTAACAACTCTAGCAACAGACCATTGTGGTTATTGAAGATGTGCTTCACCAAGATCCTACAAAATGCAAACATGCTGAGCTCCTTCAGGAATTGGTCTTCTATTTTCCCTCTCTAAAAAGACAGAAAGTAGGACTTCCTCTAGCCGAACTCAGCAAATCAACGTCTCAACCTGATTCCCCTACCTTGGAATCGATCCACAGGTCTAGGAAAAAACCAATAACTGGCTTGGGGGGCCCTGTGTTGCACTCAGTCCTATGAGGATCTGTGATCTCTCCAGTTTTATCTTTTTGAAGCACCCATTTTTCTAGCATTGTGCAAAATGGCATCTTTGGTTTTTGTGGTGAGCGCCTTAACTTACTGATTACTGCTTACTTTCTCATCCCAGTTTGTACCGTCTATTTACTCTTTAGTAGATGGACTAATTGCTTACAACTTTTGGTTTACTGCTAGCAACGTTTGCTCAATATAGTCTTGTACTTAAATCCAAGAACCTATCATGATACTGGAGCTGACGTGCTGGTTTTTGTTGTGAGCACTCTAATGTACTGATTTTTTGTTGTGTTCACTTGTCTTCTGGTTTTCTGCTAGGTGCTCTTAGCTCTATATAATCTAGTTCTTGACTCCAAGAACCTAGTATGGACTTGGAGCTGACCTGCTATTGTAATATATATTTTCTATCGAATACAACTTTTCGTTGTTTGAACACAAATATGGATGTTAAAAACATACTACCAATTAAGTTTTGCTATTTGAGATCAGCAATTATATTCTCCAATAAACCATTCCCTCAGCAAGCACTGCAATTTAGTTTCTTGGCATGTATATGGCTTAACTTGAAAATTGATTTTGAATATTTAACCAGAAAATATCAAGAGGTATCAGGTTTGAGTTATTTTATTGTACAAATGTTAAAAAATTGTTTTATTTTTTTACTAAAGAGCAGGTTTTTTTTAAAGAGGGGTAAATGGTTTTGACCTGGAGCTATGGATTTGGGGACTTCATTGCTAAGTAGAATATTCAACAGTAATACCCGTGGGGTTTGAATCTTTATGGTAATTTTTAAAGAGGGGTAAATGGTTTTGACCTGGAGCTATGGATTTGGGGACTTAATTGCTAAGTAGAATATTCAACAGTTATGGATTTGGGGACTTCATTGCGAAGTAATACCCGTGGGGTTTGAATCTTTATGGTAAGAATAACACTACCCCAACTTAATCATCACACTATACCAATGTTGACACTAAAAAGCTATTTTTATTTTAGTTAAAAGTTTTGTTATATTTCAGTTTGACTATTTAAGAATTATTCTTTACATCAAATTTGTTTTCTATTCTAGCTTCGCAAGCTCTGAAATATCAAGTTCCTTTGTATAATCTTGTGTCCTTTTATCTTTCTACTACACCTATTGTAATATATGAAAATATAATTTTACAAAGGAGGATTTCCTTGGGAGTCAAAATGCTTATTAGGATGAATCAGATGTTCAAAAACAGAAAGTGATTAATCTTTCTATAAAGATTTATACCTGGAAATGAATTTAAACATTACAATTTCAATGATAGTGTCCACTTGTAAAGACTTTGTGAAATTATATTTCTGTCCGAATAATTGTATATTAATATTAATGGAAATGGAAAGTACAAATTGTAGAGAGGCTGTGACTGCTTTTTAGATTTTCAATCATAGATATTGTGCAGCATGGATCTTCTCGCGGCATGTTGTGCTTCAAATCTAGAGTAAGTTGCACACAAAAGGAGGAAAGGAAAATGTTGTGTTGGCTATGTAGGAGCTTGCTTTGGTTAAACTTCTGTTCCCACCCATATGGACAACCAAGATGAATTTGATAAATTTTAAAAGATTGATTAGCAATAAGATGTAATGTCAAACATACAAATATAGACTAAATATATTATATTAGTATAAAAAATATGTAATTGTTAGTATAGAGAGGTAGTATGTAATGAGAAAACAACAAAATGAATTTAGATGAATTAGAAGTCCGAAAAGACCTTAAAAGGTGGATTCCAAAGTTCAATGTTGCCTTAACGTGATCTCAGCTTGAAAAAGTGACATGCTAGGTACCAAGGGAGCACAATATGCTTTAAAACTTGAAAGCTTAAGAAAGTTGTTGAGAGCCAATATCAAAGCATGCGTGCATGCATAGGGAGGTAGAGCTAAAACTTTTTCCTTTTGTAAATAGGAGGTAGTGGTCTTAGTGGTCTTATTCTCAGACATGATTGTTACTAAGGGGCATTACATCTAGGTCATGAGAGGTCCAATTTAAAGCAATTACTTGAAGGCATTAGATTTAGGTCATGAGAGGTTCTATTTAAAGGAATTACTTGAAGAGGGTTAGATCAAATCCTCTTAGATCAAACCTCCTTAGATAGAAACCTCTCATGACAAATATGAGGAAAATTGATTTCAACAATAATGCTACTATTGCATTTCCCTCTAAATGCTTTTTGCTACAAGTAATGGGTTTTTTTGATGTATATTCACTGCATATATGAACTTGTGAAGTATGTTTATTCTATATATGTACTTTCGAAAACACTAATCATCATTGGTAAAACCCGAGTTGTGAGTTGAAAATCACAAAATAAATTGTTGTGTACGTTCTAGCCATGGGTAAAAATATCAACAACCATCGAAACATGTACAATTTTATTAAAATCTGTCTGGTTGTAGATTTGGTAAAGCTCTAGTTATGGCACAAAGGTAGTCATAAAATGAAGAAAATAATCTCAAATTTTGTATTAATA
The DNA here is from genome assembly GCA_018584345.1 of Thuja plicata. Taxonomy (NCBI): domain Eukaryota; kingdom Viridiplantae; phylum Streptophyta; class Pinopsida; order Cupressales; family Cupressaceae; genus Thuja; species Thuja plicata. Next base: position 155,378 of record MU223391.1, read on the forward strand.
AAACTGCCCATTTTCACAAATAAATGGTGTGATTCAACAAGAAAAATAGAATATATGATCTATAGTTAAAAACTCGTGATTTCTCCTATTTTATGGTGTCATGGTTTTCACCTCTAAAATGGTTTTGATTTAGGCTTCAAACAAGTCTATGATTTTTCACAAAGAAAGAAGGCATCAATTTAAAAAATGTCATTTATACTACAAAAAATTCTCTTTCAATGTTCTCCCAAAGTTGCAATTTGCATGAAAAAATTATAGGAGTTGCATAGTGAACTCCTCACACCTTAGGATCACCTGCAAGATAAAATAGCCTTTCAGAAGAGAGTGAAGAATTGCTTTTTTGATTATGTATGTTTGATTGGTTGATTGAATACAAAATATATAATGGCATGCCTTGCTTATAAAGACAAGGTTGAGGGATAGGATTAGGCAAGATTGTGACAGTGTTAATTGTCTTAATACGATGTTATGAGACAACTAAAGTGCCAATTATTAAATAACTTAGGTAACTAAAAGTATATGCCAAAATATAAGATAAGATCTTATGACAATAAACACCTAAAAGGATTTCGTAAGACCCAAATACACTTTAATTGGTGAATAGAACCCACTAATAAACTAGTTGGGTAAAATAACTTATTCACACCAACACCCTCCCTTGAGTGCAACTTAGGGAGTAGTAGACTATTATGCAAGTAATACAAAGATGAAGGTGATTATGAGTCTTAGTAACTAGGCCATGTTAGATGTCCATGAATAATGCACTCTTAGAAATGGAGAAAAAGAGAACCCATAGGAATAAAGCTCCTCTACTCTATCCATAGGAAAAGAAAGAGAAAAAGATGACATTCCCAACTACTACATCCATCATGAACACGCACTCAATAATCCCCCCATAAGAAGGAAAGAGAGTGGATAAGACATCTCACAATCTATAATGTCTTGTAGAAATGGTGAATACCTGAAGACGAAACTTAGTCCATTGCCTAAAAACAACTTTCTTTTGCTTGGGAAGAAGATAAAACAAGTACAATTGTTGGAATGCTTCCCGTCCTGGATAGGAATTGGTAGGAAGAAGAATCCAAATATATGTAGATGTCTTTGAAATATGCTCATGTGTCACAAAGTCTTTAATAGATGATGATACCACAATCTAATCAGGGATATGCCCGATCAACAACAAAGACCATAAAACAAGGACAAATAGAAACCCATGTTGAAATAACTCCAAAGACGTAAGGTGACAACAAGTGTGTCATTATTGTCATGAAATATGAGAAACTTTCAAATTGGTCCAAATCTAAAATGTGAGATTCCATTAAAAATAGACGCAATGTTTGATAATAAGGAATCCCAACCAGGTAGACAATGTGAAACTTTCACTAGAAGCTCTCAATGAAACAACAAAAGATGGACTGTGTTGGTTGATAAGAGAGGTGAACGTCTCAATCAATGAAGTTATAACATTTGTCTCTATAGGTGGAGAAACGACTTGAAATTTTGAAGAATGAAATGTTGGACCAAACACACTCTCTTGAGCAAATGTTGGATTACATAATGTGAGACATGAGGACACATTTCATGCCTATGTTGATTACTCCCCCAATATTTAGACCAACAACCTTTATACATGATGACTCCATAATATGTCCAAATAATTATAAAGGTAGAATCCCTTAGCACAAATGAAACCTCCCAAATATGATGTGTGCTAAATTGAAGTGATTTGATCAAAGAAATACTTTCCCAACTGCCAAAATATCCAAGCAATCTTGTAGAATGCAAATATAATGAATAAACTATATCTGAAACAATATCTAGAAAAATGCATGGATGGTTGGATAGAGCTACTCAATAACTTTCCAGTGTTGCAAGAATTGCAAAAATTAAAGATTCTACACAAAATATGAGTTTGAGAGCCAAAAAAAGATTTGACTTAAATCAACAATTATTGGGAATGAGTTTGACTTAAAAACTACACAATTGAATCCTTATAGCAATATCACAAATTGACTTGCTGTGGAAAACACCTCCTACTTATTGACAATTATCGTAAATTTACAAAATGAACTTTTCAATAATATTTTGTTTCTAAAAAATTGACTCTATTAACCCAAGCTATTGCAAAATAAAAAAAAGGCCTATTCTAGGCACTTTGGGGCAAATTTTGGCACTCGAGGGCTTATTAACAAGGGCCACTTAAAGTCATAAGCTCTCCTCCACTTGCAAGTGACCTCAAGGCTTTTAAAACCCCAATTTGGGTCTAAACCAAAAGCAATAAAGTGAACCAAAGTTGTCAAATTTAGATTTTAATTAATGAATAAAGCAATTTAAAATTAATAAAAGTTGTCCAGTTCGTACTATGCGCTAACCACATGCAAAAAAAAACTATACCAAGTCGATAGACAAGAATGACACAAATTACACTAGCAGGAGAATCTATAGAGGAAATATTTTGCACGTAGAGGGAAATTTTTTCTTCCTAAATGTCTCTTTTTTCTGCCAATAACGACTGAACTATACAATAATACCGAGTATGAATTTGTACAACCCTATATATGCCAAATGTAGACTAGAAAATCTTTGATACCCCTTGCAAAATATTTCCATTTTTAGAATTTGAGAAGTAATCTTTAGGTTTTTTTTGGCCTTCCGGATGCAATTATAGGACCATTTTTAGTCTAATGTACTCTAAAAATTCAACTAGCTTTTAAATCAAGAAATTTTTACCCTATTTCAAACCCTTATTAATGTGGTCGAATATGTTGGATTTTGATGAAATAAAAATCAATTTTGACTTTTATTGATGCCTTGGCTTCAACAATAAGGTCCTTAAAATTCCAAAAATTAAAATGTCCATAAAATTTTCAAGTTTGATGACATCTCTCAATTTTGAATAATGAACTACAAAAATGGAGCTCTGCTACCATGTGGGTGTTGGACAGTGAAATCTCCATACCCAAGAGCTTTTGCAAGACAATAACTTTCCAGAAGAGAGAAAATGACAAAAATAGCTTGTTTAATTATGAATTCTTGAATGATTGATCAAATATAGTATATACAATGTGATGCCTTACTCACAAAAACAAGGTTGATGGATATGATTAGTCAAGATAGTGACATGTCTTAATCTTGTATTATGAGACAACTAAAATGTCACTTATTATGACCTTGGTAACTAAATGTAAATGTCAAAAGACAAGATAAGATCTTATGACAACTAACACATTCTAGAAAGATTCCCTTGGGACCTAAGTGATTCACGCTAATAAGAATAAATCTATGCTTTTCAATTTAAAATCTTTTTAATGTGATTTTCTTTGACCCCATGATATGAAAATGCATAGAACACAAAATACAATTGTATTATATCAAATCAATTATTAGAAAATATTCATCTCTTCATATAAGATTTGAAATGAAAATAAAAACACTACATGATAAATATTCTAAAGTCAACATATGAACCACTCAGCCTGTGTTCAGTGTGGGTTCATCTCCCAAATCTTCCCCTTCATTTTTGGGAGAATTCATTCCTTGAGGCCATAGGCAACTCTTTTGGTTGTTTTTAAAAGGTGGATGAGGCTATGGCTGAAGTGAGCCAATCTACTTTTTCTCCCATTTTAGTTGACCTTGACATCTCTACATCCCTTCCAGGTGATGTGGTTCTCATGGTCGGGGACAAGCCATGGACCCAATCACTAGATTTTGAGGGCCTCCCCTTCAGATGTAGGCGATGCTTCTCTATTGGTCATTTGGCCACAAATTGCTATCTTTCACATTGTAAGGGTTTTGCCACTTGGTGGAAGGATGCAAATGATGATTATTTGACTGTCTTGGCCGCCGGCTCTTCTTCTGATGGCACTCTTCAGGCTGATGATATCCTCCCCCTAGATGATGCTCCTTCTACTTCAACTTCATCAGTACCAATGGATTTGTCTCCAACTATTGCTGACTTAGTCCCCTGTAGCGGCGTTAACTCTTTTCCGACTGTTACTGCTCTTGATATGATTCAACCTGTGCCTGTTGAGGTTCAACATTGTCAGCATTCTGGTCTTGTTGATGATGATGATTCTCTCTCCAAGGGTCCCACCATCTTGTGTTGGGTATCGTGATCTGTTTCAGCCATCACAAGATGTCTATCACAATAGAAGATGCCGTCTATCATGATCTATTTTAGCCATCACAAGATGTCTATCACAATAGAAGATGCCATCTATTATGATCTGTTTCATCCATCACAAGATGTCTATCACAATAGAAGATTCCATCTATCATGATCTGTTTCAACCATCATAAGATGTCTATCACAATAGAAGATTCCATCTATCATGATCTATTTCAGCCATCATAAGATGTCTATCACAATAGAAGACCAAGTTATTGTAAGATCGTCACCTTTCAATAACTCTTACAAATACAAGTGATAATCATTTGGAATTTGTCACTTCCTCATGATGTACACAGGGGGCAGGCCCATTAAAAATATAGTCACACACATGACATCCATCATGCCTCAGCATAGAGGGTGAAAACAAGGGATTTCACCTCGAACTTCTTTCACAGAGAACTCATTGAGTAGATATCAATTTGTTGATCATCCAAGATTGCTTATGATGAAATGTCAAACTCCCTCTTTGTCTGATATCAATCTTCTTAGCTCCTCATCCAAAGTTACCTCTGAAGAGTCAATCTCCCTTTGAAAACAATTTCTTGTGCTTCTGTCTTGAAGGTATGTTAGAAAGAGATTACAAATAGCTTATAAACTAAACTATCTCATACGAAAGATAGAAGCATACACGATTTTACTAGCCAATATTATAGCATAAATTTAAAACTCAATAATTCATGTGCATTAATAAAACATGAAATACTTATCGTAAGTTTCAAATATTTCCTTTTGTAAGGTGAGCCCGTACAGGAAAGATCAACTCTCATCAAAATTTGAACTTGTTTGCAGCGGACACGCTGCAGGAGATCATAATGTTGTTCATTCTAGGCATGTCGATGACCTTCATGCAGAGCGAAATCCTAGAGTGGATGATCACCATTTTCTCACTCTCCACTAAGGATGGTTCAAATGGAAATGTAAGATTGGTTTTTATTCTCCCCCCACAATGTACAATTCTCACTCTTATATCTTTGAACAATTCTCATGTCTTCTTATGAAATGAATTGATTTATCCAAGAGATGTGACACTATATAATTGATGCGTTCTTTATATAAAGAGACACCCTTCCTTGAATACATGCTTCTTTGTTATTGCTTGACCACGATCATAACAAATTAATATATCTCTTTAATGAAAGTCAATTTCAGGAATTTCACATAGACCTGTACATATTTCGTCATAATCTTTGAATCCAAGACTTTCTCTCTAATCGCTTCAGTGATATTATCTGCAATCAGGTTTTCACCAACATATCCGAAATTTAGAAAACTCCAATGGTGGATTTGTGAGATATGGACCTTTTATCGAGACAATATTTTCTTAGATAGTCACACATTCACCATCAACAAACTACTCTCTTACATTTGTAGTCTGGCTCTGATACATGTTAAGTTTTTAGGATAGTTGCAAATGTAATAGCACTATAGGTTGTATTTATTTTGTAAATGCAAAAATCTCTCTTTCATTTATATTGGGAATGAGGATAGGAGAGATATGTTCGTTCATGAGACATGTCTATTCATTATTATTTATAAGAAAGGACATGCCTCTTCCCATTAATTATAATTTAATCAATCTTATAATGTTTCATCAATCAATTATTAATTAAGAATAATATAATAATATAA
>MU223391.1:178126-235277 GCA_018584345.1 Thuja plicata
TGTTATAATGAAGCTATGCAGGTGGATACAAAACTTCAGTGGGAGTCTGCAATGACAGATGAAATGGACTCCTTGCTGAAAAATCAGACTTGGGATTTATGTAAGTTACTTGCAGGTAAACGGGCTTTGCAGAATAAATGGGTTTACAGGTTGAAAGAAGAAGATGGAGGTAAGAAAAGATTTAAAGCTAGATTAGTAGTAAAAGGATTTGCACAGAAACATGGAATTGATTTTGATGAGATTTTTTCTCCATTTGTTAAAATGACTTCTATTCGTACTGTTTTAAGTATTGTGGCTACTGAAGATTTGCATTTAGAGCAGCTTGATGTTAAAACAACCTTTCTTCATGGTGATTTGAATGAAGAAATATATATGGTATAGCCATAGGGATTTGAGGTCAAGGGTAAGGAGAGTTTAGTGTACAAATTGCAGAAAAGTTTATATGGCTTGAAGCAAGCACCTCTGCAATGGTATATTAAATTTGATACTTTTATGAATGATAACGGATACACTCGATGTAATTCTGACCATTGTGTTTATTTTAAGAGGTTAAATAATGACAACTACATTATTCTATGTTTATATGTTGATGATATGCTTGTAGTTGGATCTAACATGGATCATATTAAGGGGTTGAAACAACAGTTAGCAAAATCTTTTTCTATGAAGGATTTGGGGACAAAAAAACAAATCCTTGGCATGAAAATTTCTAGAGATAGGAAGAACATAAAATTAACTCTATCTCAGGTTGATTATGTTGAAAAGGTGTTGCAGAGATTCTACATGAAGGATGCCAAAGCTATCACTACACCTTTGCCTGGTCATTTGAAATTGACCAAAGAAATGTTTCTAAAGACACCAGAAGAAGAGGCAAAAATGTCCAAGATACCTTATGCTTCAGCTGTAGGGAGCTTAATGTATGCTATGGTATGTACTAGGCTAGATATTGCACATGCATTGGGAGTTGTTAGCCGGTATATGAGTCACCCTGGGATTGAGCATTGGAATGCAGTCAAATGGATTCTCAGATATTTGAGAGGTACATACAATAAGTGTTTACACTTTGGGGGCTCTTCTACTACTGTTCATGGCTATGTTGACTCAGATTTGGTAGGAGATATAGATACCATATGTAGTACTATAGGTTATGTATTTACTGTTGGTGGGACAACAGTGAGTTGGATTTCTCAGTTACACAAGGTGAATGTGTTATCCACTACAGAGGCAGAGTATGTTGCTGCTACAGAGGCAACCAAGGAGATGATATGGCTTCAATTCTTCATGGAAGAATTGGGACATCCATAGGAAGATAATTATTTGTATTCAGATAGTCAAAGTGCCATTCATCTTGCAAATAATTCTACTTTGCACTCAAAACAAAGCACATACAATTGAGATATCATTTCATCCGGTCAGTTTTGGATGATGGACAGTTAAAGTTGGAGAAGATACATACAAATGATAATCCAGCAGATATGTTTACAAAGGCAGTGACAAGGGAGAAGCTAAATTCCTCTTCAGCTTCGGTTGGTCTTCTAGACTGAACAAAATAAAAGAACAACAGAGTCCAGGGTGGTTTCTTTATTCCAGTAGGAGCTACAGGTTTGGTCGATCAATCTCCAAGTGGGAGGATATTGTTGTGGAGTCTGATCAGTCTCCAAGTGGGAGATTATTATGTATGTGGAGCCTAATCAGACTCAATTTATTTCGGTGCGGTTTCCCCCCAGACATATCTATTTGGGCCCCATGCTCAGGGTCAAGGGGCAGGCCCCTTGCGGGGTCCTGGGGCAGCACCCTAGGTAGGGTCAAGGGGCAGAACCCCTGATGGAGTCAAGGGGCAGCTTCCCTTGCGGGGGCCCTGTGGGGCAGCACACTAGGGCAGGGTTGAGGGGCAACACCCCTCGATGCCAACAATGACTTAATAATATTGTAAAGGGTCGACCATTGATTTTCTATTAGTCAGAGTATTTTTTTCCCTAATTAGGTTAGGTCAAATATGCTTGTGAAAAGGGCTTAGGGTTTTGAGATTTCATTGTATGAGGGATTTTTCATAGCTTCCTATGACGGTATTGAGTTGCAGGTTTCAGATTGTAATCGCTAGATAATAATAAAAATATTGGACTCGCTGTTGGTGGACATAGCCCAGGGATTGGGTGAACCATGTTAAATCTCTGTGTCATTTGTGTTCTCTTTTGTGCATTTATATTTGCATTATTCTGCTTATTGTTTTCACAAAACTATCTATGTTATTCCATAATCAAACTTATTCAAGCGATGTCTTAAGCTAACTGACTTAGGGAATTAGGCTTTAGTTGGCTTCATAACTCATAGCTAACCTTGAGGTTCACATTGCACAACTTAATTTTAGATAATAGTTACAAAATTTTTTGTAGTATTGTTTTGCCCAATTTTTGGGCATGAAATTTTGGTATAAGAGCCAGGTTTAGCAACATTGGGAACCTAACTCACTACGTAATCACTAAAAATTTGTCCTTGTATTTATAGGATGCATCCTATCACTCGACAGACTCGTAGATGTGTACGAGATCAAAGACATGTCTCCGCAACACGTGATGAGGTATGATCCGAGGTAAAGGATCATGGAGGGGATCAAGTTCCACCTCCTAAACCACCTCGTAACCCAAATGCAACTTTACTTCAAGAATTTTAGAATCTATTTGGAATCATTCTTGATCGTATGTCTCCAGTTGTAAAACCGAATGTGCAACAAAATTTGGAAGGAAATAGTTTCTCAGATAGGGAACGAAGTAGGAGCCCACCTCCTAGGTTTTCTGAGGGTCAGGTTGAGCATGAAGTTGGGTCCATTGGAGGACCATGAGTTATACCTAGAATAAAGTCTCGTAGGTTTGAAAGAGCAACCCCAGACATAGGGGATCAGATCAGAGAGGTGATGCAGCTATAACCACCTCTATTCTTAGGATCCACAGATGGTACAGAGGCAAGTTCTTGGCTTATGAGTCTTGAGAGGTGCTTTGGTTTGCGTTCCTATGGGAGAAACCTCAAAGAATGATTTTATATTCACCTTCTTATAGTAGGAGCCTCCACTTGGTGGGAACACAAGAAATTCAAAGGGCACCTGATGATAAATACCCTTATGTGGGAGGCCTTTTTGGAGATATCATGGGATAGATATCTTTCAGAGTAGTTCAGACAGTGTCACATAGACAAATTCCATGACCTCCAGTAGAGAGGACTTTCAGTTGTCCAGTATGAGGGTAATTTTTTGGACCTCATCCCATATGTCAAGTATATGAGGGATGATAAGCTCTAGGTCAATTACAATATTAAAGGATTAAACCCTTGTATATCAAGCATGGTACACATGGTACCACTAGGGGACTTGTGTTTTACTATTGATAGAGCCTTGGTTTCCAAGGAGATAGTGAAGGGAACACAAAACCAAAATCCCACTCCAAAAGCTATAGGTTTTCAGAGGCCCCATAGAAGGGGAATCATAGGAACTCCTCGGGGTCATTTAGAACCCCACAGACCCAGTAGCAACAACAACCACAATAGTCTCAACAGAGATAGAGACAGAGGCCACCACAAGGAAAAAATGGCTCAAAGCCCAAGAAGTGGCAGTCTCAGGGTTCTAGAAGAGATTAAAAACTATAGGAACCATACACACCTCCAAAATGAACTCAACAGTCCTCTAGAGGTGGGTGCAGTGGTTCTACCAGGATAGGAGGTTCGTAGTGCTCTAGACCTCAGGTCATATAGGTTTAGGCACATGGCCCATGTTAGACTTGTGGCACCATGGGGCACATAGATAGGGAATGTCTTCAGGGAGGAAACCGGTGAGCAATGATGTCAGAACTCACTGTTGGAGACTTGGGCAAGTCCCACAAAGTTTTTAGAGTGGTTGATAACCACTAGGCAGAACATTAAGCCACCATCATCAAGGCCTCAAGTACGATCAAAGGTAGTGATGTTTCTATTTTGTTTGATACTAGAGCTATTGAATCCTTATTTTCTCCATCAGTTATGGAGTATTGCAGGCTAGTGGAAACTAGACAAGATGTTAGATGGGAAGTAGAGTTAGCTTCAGGATCTAGAGTATCAGTTACATCAATGGTTAGCGACTGTCTGATCCAGATTGGTAACATTACCACCATAGAAAACCTCAGAGTTACTCCCTTGGTTCCTATAGGTTAGTGCTTGGTATGGATTGGCTATATGCCCACAAGGCCAAGCTAGATTTTCACCATAAGAGGATCAAATGTTTGGATGATGATGTCATAGATACAATGATTCTAGGAATCTAGAGACCTATATCCCTCTGTGTGATATCCCCTATGAAGCTTAAGTGATTCATGCAGAAGGGATTCCAATTGTATGCTATCACCATCAATGATAGAGATGATGAGGCAGAGAAAGATGCCTCACTTGATGACCATACCATTCTGTAGGAGTATGCAGATGTGTTCCCTTCAGAGCTACCTAGTATGCCTCCTCATAGGGAAGTTGATTTTCATATAGATCTTGTACCAAGAGATGAGCCAGTGTCAAGAGAACCTTATAGGATGAACACTAATGAGCTTAATGAGCTCAAGATACAGCTTGAGGAACTGCTAGAGAAAGAACACATTTGTCCTAGTGTTTCCCCTTGGGGTGCACCAGTGATCTTCGTAAAGAAGAAAGATGGGTCTCTTAGGTTGTGTATGGATTACCGCTAGTTGAAAAAGGTAACCATCAATAATCGGTATCCACTTCCTAGGATGGATGACTTATTTTATCAGCTTCAAGGTGCCATAGTGTTCTCCAAGATTGATCTTAAGTCTGGGTATCACCAGTTAAGGATAGTGGATAGTGATATTCATAGGACCACATTTCACACTAGATATGGCCACTATAAATTCATTGTTGTTCTATTTGATCTTATGAATGCTCCATTTGTATTCATGAGTCTTATGAATGGGGTATTATGTACTTTCCTTGAAAATTTTGTAGTGGTATTCCTTGATAATATTTTGATATATTCAAAGGATGAGAGAGAGCATGAAGAGAACCTGAGACAAGTCCTGTAGTGCCTATGAGATAATCAACTTTATGGAAGCTTGTCAAAATGTCCATTTTTAGGTCAGTGGTTACGTATCTGGGGCATGTGATATCTGGTGATGGGATCTTAGTGGACCCATCAAAGACAGGTGCTCTTATGGATTGACCAACACCTACCATTGCGAATGAGGTGATGATTTTCATGGGTCTAGCTAGTTATTACAGATGGTTTGTTAAAGTGTTCTCTCGAGTAGCACACCCCATAACTTCTCTTCAGCAAAAGGGAAAGAAGTTTGAGTGGATTGAGAAGAGTGATAGAGAATTTAAGGAGCTAAAAAGAGTACTTACCAGTGCACCCATTCTTGCAGTGTTAGAGCCCTCAATAGACTTTGTGGTTTGCACAGATGCTTCTTTGGATGGTTTAGGAGCAGTTCTCATGCAAGACATGTGAGCTATTGCCTACGAGTCTAGGAAACTAAAGACTCATGAGCTCAACTACCCTAACCATGATCTTGAGCTTACAAAAATTATACATGATCTAGTGAGGTGGTGACACTTTCTCTTAGGACATCAGTTTGAGCTTCATTCAGATCATTAGAGTCTTCAGTACATCTTCACTCAGCCAAACCTTAATGCTCGACAAAGGAGATGGATGGAGCTCTTGTGCGAATATGATTTTGATGTTCATTACATCAAGGGGAAAGAGAATATAGTTGCAGATGCCTTGAGTAGGAGATGACATGAGCTCTCTTCTATGTCTACAGGCATGGATTTGAGAGATCACATTCTTCTTCACTTAATGAGGATGAGTTGTATGCAAAAGTTAGTGAGCTGATTCAGTATCAGAGACCCCTAGAGGGGAAGTTTTCAGGTTTGACTTTGGAGTCTGATGGACTCTTGCATCATAGAGGGCACATATACATACCTTCTTCTAGAGGATTGTGTGATTTTGTGATGTTAGAGGCTCATAGAGCCCCTTATGCTACGCATCCTAAAGTCAAGAAGATGCATGCTGACCTAAGACAATTGTATCATTAGCCCAACATGAGGTTACACATGTCTGAGATGGTAGCTAGGTGCCTAGAATTCTAGAGGGTGAAAGTGAAACAATGACATCTAGGTGGATTTCTTCAGCCCTATGGAATACTAGTATGGGAGTGGGAAACCATCTCTATGGACTTCATAGTAGGACTTCCTATGTCATCTCGCTATCATGATGCCATCATGGTGATAGTTGGCAAGTTGACCAAGGTGGCTCACTTTTCACCCGTGCAAACTACCTTTACCGTACCATTAGTGGCGCAAGTGTTCCTATGAGATATTGTTAGAATGCATGGCGTACCTTGTAAGATCATCTTGGATAGAGATTCTCTCTTCACATCATCCTTTTGGAGATAACTACAAGAAACTATGGGCGCTAGGCTCAATTTTAGTACAACTTATCCTCCAAAGATTGATGTATAGACTTAGAGGGTTAATCAAGTGTTAGAGGACATGCTACGCACGTACATAATGGACCATCAGATCTGACGGGAGGAATACCTACACCTTGTTGTGTTTTCCTAAAATAATGGGCATCACACATCCTTGGGTATGCCTCCCTACCAGGCTCTTTATGGTAGACCTTGTAGGAATCCACTCAATTGGGATCACATTGAGGATAGAGTCTTCATTGGTCTTGAGCTAGCCTCAGATATGGAGTAGCAGGTGACATTGATCAGGTAGCATCTCAAAGAGGCTCAAGGAAGACAAAAAAAGTATGCAGATGCTAAGAGGATAGATTGAGCCTATTTAGTTGGAGACAACCTCTTCTTAAGGGTGCGACTGCATAAGAGTCCAATCAATTTTGGAAAGGAATCTAAGATTGCACCTTAATTTGTTGGGCCTTTTGAGGTCCTTGAGCAGATAGGACCAGTTGCTTACCATTTCGCGTTCCCAACTAGACTATCACACATCCATGATGTGTTTCATGTTTCAGTTCTGAGGAAGTATGTTTATGATTAATCTCATGTGATAGATTGGGATGCATTTCAGGTAGAGTCAGATGAGAATCTGGCTTTGGAGCCAATTCACATTTTGGCTTGATGGACCCTTGCACTTCGAGGCAGGGAGCTGGACCAGGTTAGGGTCTAGTGGGATTTCTATGATGAGGTTATAACTTCTTGGGAGGATGCAATGCATATGAGGTCATAGTTTCCCCACCTCTTTGATGAACTCGAGTAGGATCTTCATGCCTAGAGGGGGTGGATGTGAGGCCTACCCCACCATGTCATAGCTTAGCATCATTTTTCACTTATATGCTCTCTAGATGATACTGATTTTGTTATATTTAGACTATTAGAACTCTTGTATATCTTTATGGATCTTTTGAATCCTTTTCTTGTAAATAGTACCTGATTATGTAGTCAATGTACCTATGAGATGCTCCATGTTATTGATGCAGATTTTAGTTTATGATTTAGTTTTGATAATGTAGTATATGGGATTAGTGTGTAGATGATATCATGATGAAAAATGGTTTAGGGAAATCATATTATGTTTATTTAATTAAATGCATATGTTTTTGTATAATGCAAGTGTTAATGCATGATTAATTTTTTATGTTATATATGATGTTCTATTGGACCTACTGATGCGTGCAATGAGTGTGCAAGAAAAGTGACCATGGTACTAAATGATGATTCAGGAATGAAATTATTTTATCACTATGATGCTAAGGTCATGTCTATAAAAGAGACATGGACCTCATTGTAATGTGTTCTTCATAGTAAAAAGTGTGATGCATGTTTGTATTTGATTTAATTTTGTATTTATGTAAATAAGTCATGCTTGTGTAATATTGTTGTGTCATTTGACACATGTGCACTCTAGGTGTAGAATGGCTAGTAAATGTGACTAGTGTAGGCTTAACTCCAACCTAGGGGGTTACCTAGTGTAGTACCCATGCTTACCCTTAGGTTTAGGAGATCAGATTGGGTCAAGAGGGTTGAAATTCGTGAGTTAACTTTGGGGAGAGTTTAGGAGGGTCATTTGGGCTCCCAAGGAGTAACTAGGGTCAAAACTAACTACCCCATTTGTTACCTTAGGCGTTAGGGGTAATTTTCAGCCCATTAAGAGCCTAAAAAATCATTTATGACTCCTCTAAAGTCACCATTTTGGGAAGTGGCGAATTTGGAGAATTGGAAGACTTTGGCTAAGCCATCCCTTCTTTCCTTGGAAGAATTTAACTCGATTTACGGAGAAGGAAGGAAAGTGGGGAGAGTAGATGGATTAGGGTCTCTCCTCCATTTATGACTCTAGATATTTTAGGGAGAAAACCTATACAGGGAAGAGTTTAGAGTAAGCTCGGGTGTTCACCCACTCTCTACCTTTAGAGACAAATTCAGTTGTAGAAGCAAGTCTTGAGAGGAGAAAGAAAGATTGGAAGGATAAGCTCTTCACAAACCACCAATCCGTTTCCATAACTTGGACTTAAGGTTGGATTCCCTGTTTGCATAGTTAGAGTAGTTGCTTCTTTTTTATGCAAATAGCTTAGGAATCCATTAATGGAGTTTATATTTGTTTTCAACTCCATGGGTTTCCATGGAGTTTGTCTTGTTGAGTCTTGTGTTTATTTTGTGTTATTGTATGTGGGATTTTGCTTCAAGGCACACTCATCCTTGGGAGTGCAGAGTAACCTTGAAGAGGGTGAAGGTTTAGTGATTACCCATGCAGTGCATAGTCTCCCATGTGTGGAGGGATGTACATGGGTGTCTATGTTTTCCCCATGATACCAACCATGTCATAGGCATTTATGGGGGTCATAAGGGAAATATTGATGGCTAGAGGCCATGTTTTTAAGTTAAAGGAGATGGTTGGTTTTAAGGAGTATTGGGTCCATGTGTGGCCCATTCCCTTATTTATTGTATTATGTTTGGCTATCTCCTCATGTGGTAGTCCTTATTCACCCTATGTAATTTAGGTCTCTTGTAGACCCATGTTAGCCTTGGGATTTTGGGGTTTCTGAACTTATGTCTACTTTTATCCTTCTATTTTGCTGTGCTTGTGTGTACCTATTCTACTCTTGGAACCCCTAGCTCAGGGGTGGCCTAAAAAGGCCTAAGTTGGGAGGTGAGCCTCCATGGTCATATCCTTATCTTTTGTAGGTTTTGGAAAGCTCCTCGAAGTGTAGCTGGTATCTTGGAAACTTGGTTGTAATTCCCATTCTCAAAGTCACTTTCTGGTTTTTTTTTTATAGATTTTTCCTTGAAACATTTAAAGGAATTGGAAATTTGTAATCCCCTTGTTTTTAGGCTCATGTATTTTGAAAGAATTGTATTTACTACTTCCTTGTAATAAGAAGAGAAGATTTGATCTATATACTTGTATCAATAGTTCTATTATTGGCTACTCCAGAAATATTTTTATTAATGTTGTATTAGAGTGATAAGAAAGTAAATCTTAAAGATTATAGCTTTAGATAATGTTAAGGTATTAAATCTTCAATTAATTTACTTTGCAGTATATGCATAGGGTGTAAATTTAAAGGAATGAATACACCCCCTATAGTTATATTTGCATTTGCCTTTATTTACTAAAAATAAATATTATTTACACACCTATGTATTTACACTTAGCGAAATGATTAAATGGATATTTTAATACATAAATCATCCTAGTAATAAACCTAACTAGATTGGGAAAGTAATTCCTTTAACTATATTAATTGATGGACTAAAATTAGAAGTATGAACCCTTTAGAGTTGTAGGGAATTAATTTCTTTACATACTCACCATTTTCCATTTTTAATATAGATTCCAAAGCTATTTTCTTTATAAATTAAAATCTTTATGCAAATACCTTTAAAGTAAAGTTCTTATTGTTTTATAATCCACCCATAATACAAATAGAGAACTTATGGTTAGAATTAATATCCGTATTATATGTTAGCACATATACAATTTAATGGAGGTAAAGTGTTTTATGGTCTAAATTATGGTATCAATTAAATATTGATACTTACATAGTTTCAATATATAATAAAAAATAAAATAAAATCTCCTATGTGTAGCATCAATATTAAAGTAGAAAAAAACATATGCTTTTATGTATTTTCTTTTAAAATAGGAAATGTAAATTTGATCTCTGTTTAAAAATTTCATTACTACTTCATTTGCAAAATAAAATATCTATTGCTTTATATACATATATATAATTATATTCCTATATATATATATATATAAAACCATTGCATTCTGCTCTACGTTTATTTTAAATAAATTTTGTTTGGTAACACAGAGGGGAGAGGTGAGCGGGGTCGCACCACCCCAACCTCCCCTCTATGCCCTTCCTTGTCGCTTACCCTCGCAGTGGCGTGCCGCCATTGCGGCCTCCACCCCTCTGTTAGCCATGACCTCTGCCCGAGGCCGCAAGTCGAGTTGCCATTGTTTCCCCAACCGTCCTCCTCGGGTGGCGCCGCCTCCTGTGGCTGCCAACCCTTTTACCTCCACACGAGCCTTTTGGTGGCGCTGCTTCCTGCGGCCACCACAAAAACCCCAAGATCCGCCACCTTCCTCTTCTTCCTGTATAACCAGAAAACATTTAGGGTTAAAGAGCATGTTAGATTAAAATAAAATATACTCCTCTTTTTCATATTGAAATATGCAGAAATTTTTTTGCAAACTTTAATTAATGGCCAAGGGAAATAACGAGAGGGTTATCCTAAAAGAGCTAAGACTTAAGGGGTATATTTAAAAGATGTAAAATTTTAGATTTGATTTATCTTGGACTTGAACTATTATACAAGTTAATTCTTAGTTTCTTTTATTGACTTTAAAAAAAATTAGAAGTTTCGAGATTAGATTTGTTTTATTAGAAATGTAATAGATGTTATTTATGAGTATTAACTTTAGATTCTTTTTGTGAAATTACTAAAGAGTTGTTTCTTTTTACTTAAATTTTATTAGAGTTTAGAAAAAATTAAAGTTAATATTTGGTTGAGATAAATAATTAGTGATTTAAAATAAGAAATTATTTATTGTATCGTAGGTTATCTTGCTTAAATTCTTAATCATAAAGAAATGACATTACTTAATAAAGTATTAACTAAATTCAGTCAAATAGCTCTTACATTATTAAATCAAGTATGGTTATTATGATTAGAATATTTAAGTGAAATACGTTAGTAAGATAGATTCTCTTGAGTTAAATTATTCCAAATATAGATTCATTGAATTAAATTTATAATGTGGCTAGAAAGTATTTAATATTATTGTTTGAATACAAAATTAACAAGAGTTAATTAGTTGCATACGTTGTATTAGTAAACATTTAATATTAATAGATTTATCACCATTCCTAATGATCGTTTAGATGATGTGTTTAAATCTTGGACTTAATCACCCCGTTTAAACTATCTATGTTATTCCATAATCAAGCTTGGTCAAACGATGTCTTAAGCTAACTGACTTAGGGACTTAGGCTTCAGTTGGATTCATAACTCATAGATAACCTTGAGCCTCATACTGCACAACTTAATTTTAGATAACGGTTAGAAATTTTTTGTAGTTTTGTTTTGCCCAACTTTTGGGCATGACAAGAAAGGACTACAAATAGATCTCTGTGAAGTTTTGCTGAAGCAGATAGAAGACGACATGAACACATTCAGAAAGGCAAAGATCAACACTTTTAAATTTGGTTCATTGTTGGTATGTATTTTCTTTTACTACCAGAATTCATTTCCCTCCATTGAAGATGTAGTTTGGAAGACTGATAGGCCAGTCATATATTAGATACATGAGTTTATAGATAGTCTCAGAGACAATTTTGATGCAACCATATCCGATTAATTTCTGAAGTTCCAAGATAGAATGCATAAAAGATATAGAGTTCCACCTCAACTAGTTACAAAATATCAGGATCACATATGTTTTGAAGTAGACACTGATGTTTGTATAGTTAAAGCTATTGAATCGAGAGATGAATGGATTCAACTAATGGGTTATGAGATGGACATTGATTTTGGTTCAAAATAGATTAAAGGTTTATTAGCTAAACCAATTGACCCCAATGAAAAGAAGTATGAAACTTATGAGGAAGGCAAAGATAAAATCAAGAAAGGTATTTTGGTACCTAGGTCAATTAAGAAAGCAAGTAAAATGATTAATGTTTTATCAAAGACTCTTGGAGTTGATGATACTTTGGAAAAGGACACTAAGAATGACAAGCCATTGTAGTGGTTGAGAAGCAAAATGTACAATTTCCTTCACCGAGAAAGAGAGGTATTACAAGGAGCACCAGATCATCAGTACAACCTACAAAGAAGAAAGATGTATAGATAGTTCAACCGAAAGGAAAGATTTATGAGAGAACAAGAGGCAAGAAACAACCTGCTATAACAAGGAGAAGATTATTACTTGGAAAAGAGAGCGAAATAGAATTTGATGAGCCTAACTAATCTGTACCTATTGCATGTCTCTCACGAGTTCCACTAAGTCTTGATGAATTTATGGATGGATTAAAGAATTCACGAGGATTTGGAGGTTTTAGGAAAGTTAAGTATCTGAAGAGGAATGAGGAAGATAAGAAAAATATTGAAGATGTAGTTGTTGTTACTTTAATGAGATACAAAGTGACACCTATTGAGCTTGCAGATAAGCTACCAGAGGAACTTTACAAAAAAATTGTTGTAAGGTAGAAGTATGTCATTAATGCAGAAAAGGATATGAGAGAGAGATCTCTTGCGCATTCTATTCTCGACCTGGCACCATCTGAAATTGCAGAAGTAGTGAAGAAACATTCAAAGAAATTTCTAGTCAAGGGAAGATCCCTAAGGATAATGAATGGAGACCTACAATGAATAGAGAAGGATAAATCTAGAAAATGGAAAGAGATATTTCAAGTAGATGATACTAAGAAACAAGAAATAGAGAAGAGTCAAGGTGAAACAATCACTGACCAGGTAAAGGAAAGCACCAAGCAAATAGATCCAATTTATCTAACTACTACCAATGTAGAGATTATCATTGAAGAATTACTTGAGGAAGAAGATCTAAAAAGGAAGATATCAAGAGATGAAGATGTAATGGATGTACAAGTATAGGATACTGAGTACATGGATGTTGATTACACATCATTGCAAAGTACCAAACCAATAATTGAGCAAGTACTCAATTACCCCAATGTACAAGATGTTGCTACTGACACTACACCAAAAAAACACACCATAGAAACTGAGACACTTGCAAATATAGATAAGGTAAAGGTTGATGAACATACTGACACTGAGGGACAACAACATGAAGAGCCACCGACTGACCCTATCAATGTACAAAAGACACCAGACACACAAAGTGAAATGCAACATGAATCAAACATTAAGGAAAATATTGAAGAAATACAGAAGGATGAAAAGAAAGAAGAAGGAAACCCCTAGAAGAAGTAAAAGTAGAAGAAAGTATAGCTGGTACACATATCAAGTCACCAGATGCAACAAAGGCATCACATTCCAAACTCTCTACTGGTGAGAGAAGATTGATTGAGAAAAATAAGAGCAAAAAGAGGAAGCAAGTGATTGATTTGAGCAAGCCAATAATCATACTGAAGGAAGACCCAACTATGATGAAGCCCAAATAATTATGTATTTATGCTGAGATTGTAACTCAAAAGGCTGAACAAGACAATTTATTGGCAAAGAAGAAAAAGGTAGACATCTTAGAAGATGTAAAGGAGGTTTTCCAGGAAATGATTCCTGAAGTTACGATTGATGAATCTTAACCCTTACTAGACCAAGTTGGTAATTTAGTCCAACAGATCAAAGGACCAAACAAGGACATGACCAAATACATGTTAAAGATTCAGAAGGAGTCTATGGAGAAGAAGCTGATGGAAGATTTATTGAAAGAAACTCATGTTGACAAAGTAACTCTTTCCGAGTTATGCACAGATATTTAAAAAAAACTCACATCCATCATAACATTGCTTCAAATTTTTTGTATTTTTTCAAACTTTACTGGTGAAATCAAGAAGAAGGAAGCAAATATTGAAAAAGAGTTGACTGAGCAGCTTACACAGTTAACTACCGAGCCTAGAGAATTCTAGACTTACTACTCAAACATTCAAGAACTCATGAGAGTTCAAATTTCATTGAGACAGGAGGAGGATAAGCTTAGATTTGAATTACTTGAATTACAAGCATTATTGATTCCCCATATCCAATTGATGTAGATACACCTGAAGAAAGCCAAAAAATTAGTTGATTATCTAGATGTTAGCTCATTGGACAGTATTGTTGGCTTAGCAACATATATTACAGAGCACATTGTTATACTTCAAAATCTCCAAGACACACGGGACACTGCATTTTCAGGGATACAACAGAGGTATAAAAATCTTTTTGAGAATTAAGTTTTACTTTTGGCAATTTTTGTCAAAAAGGGGGGATAGTTAACTATGTATATGTTTTCATAGTCAAAAACAAAAAAAGTATATATGTGAAAAAAAAAGATATGTATAGAGTGTAACATCCAGGGGGGGGGGGGTTACAATTTGATGACTTTGAAATTTTTTGTCAAAAATTCCTAACTAATGCCAAAGGGGGAGATTTTTATCTCTATAAGATATGTTTTGTTGTCATTAGTGTTGCCCATGAAAAGAACTTTCCCTTGTAAAAATTGCTAAGTAGCGTGTATGTTGTCAAGTGCATATTGAACTTTGAATTTTGAACTTTGCAGTTCAAAGTTTAAGATTCAATTTACAATCCCCATGTTACTTCATGTTCACATTTTTATTTCGGTCAGCGCAAAGTCATGTGAGTATGCGTTTCTTGCTTTCCAATTTTTGAATTGTGAACTTTGAACCATCATTTTGGTAGTTCAAAGTTCAAGATTCAAAATGCACTTTGTTCCCCATAGTCCTTGCCCCATGTTTCCATTTTCTTTGACGTCTCTAACTTTTCTTATTTTGAATCTTGAACATCTCCTTTTCTTGTTCATAATTCAATTTTCAATGTGTGTCAAGCATAAGTCTCATCTTAGCTATGAGCATGTCAAGTAATTTGAGCAATATGATTTCAAACTTTGAACCTCGCTTCACACAGTTCAAGGTTCAAAATTCAATGTGCAATAAATAACTAAATATATGTAGCTCGTGCCAAATATTGCCTTTTTGTGGAAAAGAAGTTGAAAAGACGTTGGTTTTAAAGCCAGATCAGCAAAAGTACATGTCATGCGGAAGAAGAGTAAATGTGATTGGACATGTTCAGTGAATGACGATGGGAATAATTAAGTCATGTGAGGTGTCATGATTACCGAATTGGAAAATCAAGCATATGTATTAATTCATCTTATTTCTTTCGATTTTTGCTCTTTTAGCAATTGCGATAGCATAATCAGAAGAAAGTTGCAGCGAATTTTATCACAGGAAGGCATGAATAGAGCATTGGTGAGTCTCAAGAAATATTCTCCATTTCCATTTCTAATTTCAGATTTAACTGTGTAAGAAAGAAATTAGGCTTTTCCATTGTTTTTCTTGAGGTTACTTACTTAAGTATTAATATGTCCAATCCTAGCATGTCAGCCTCAAAGGCCAAGTTTGTAAAGGAGAACAAGTTTTCTCCTGTGAGTAGATGTCTTCCCAAAATGAGAGACACCATCTTTGTAGATGAAAATTTAGAAGTGATTGTTATTAATTTCAAAAATGCAAAGGAAGGAACCTTTGCTGCAAAAGTTTCCAAGAGTGGTTTGTTGGAAGCAATAGGTTTTCCAGAAGTGACTCCATGTCAAAAATTGGTTATGGAATGCAAGAATAGATATGGAAGGAGTAAGAGATGCATTTTCTCTTTTTCTAGACAAGTGTTGATAACCATCAATAAACAGATAGTCATGACAGCTCCATGAATTCCTCCCATGGAAACATATGGTGATTGGAGCATTGAGAAAGCTCAACTATGATGACATTAATTTTCCATTAGTAGGCAAACAACACTTTCAATAAGCATACATTGAAATAAAGTCAAGAGAAAACTGACGATCATATATTAAGAGATCACCAAAGATGACTAAGTGCAAAGAGAACTGACGATACAACTTAGTGTGTAGACCGAAAATACAAAGATAGAAAAATAAAGAGGAACCCGACGTGCAAGATATAGTGCAAACCAACGAGTTAGATAAAGAGTGACCAAAAGAACAAAACCCAAGGACAGTCAGAGCATAACCAACTAACAGAAACCGAAATTCAGTTGCAGCCCGCAAAAAGTGGATCTGACTTCCACATCAGATAAAGCAAGCTTATTCTATTTATAGGATATTTATTTGTTTTTAAGTCCATTTATTTAGGGAAAAGAAACATGAATGTAAGTGCTTTAATCAGTCTAACTGATTTAAAACACATAGACTAGGATATCTAGGTACAAGTTGTAAACCTGATCTTAGAGTTAACATTGTTTTTCTCAAAACTTGATGATGTCAATCCATCTTATAAATAAATGATGCAATCATTCATTATACATGGATGAAAAAGGATGTGAATAGAGAGGAGGAAATGAATGAAGCAAATGAGAACATCTATAGATCATATTGAGAGTTTCAAGAACAAGAACATCAAAAGGTGAATTTGGTTATCAGAACCAAGAACAAAGGCTACCGAGAATCAGAGGTATTATTTAATCACAATTAGGTGATAATATTTTTCATGTAAACTAAATTGTATCTATATAAAAAATAGGAGATTGCATTTACCAGGTCAAATTGTAATTTTATATCATTCTAACAAGTGGAGCAAAGTGTAAAAATCCTTTCAAGGAAGGTGGATTTAACAGTCCAACTACAAATCTCTTAATCGAGTGCACACTCAATAGTATTTCTAAAGCTCCTAACAGAGTAGACTTTAATAGGTCTCCACTGATACTCTTAATAGGGAAGATCATCAGAAGTGATCAAATTGTAATCCTTAACCGACCCCTTCCAATCTGCACATAGTGAAGATTTTGTGGGTGCCATCCCCACCGTAGTTTTTACTTCCTTACAAGAGTTTTCTGCGATATCATATCTTGTGTTATGTGTCAAAATACTTTCATGAATGTTTCTATGAATTTTCACATGCATGTTAATGTTATGAATTGATATAACTCACATCAAGATATTATAGATCAGATTGAATGGATATACAATTGATTACAAAGGTTAATTGATAAAAGGATATAAAAGTTTTAGAGGTACTGATTCACCCCTCCCCTCTCTGTACATACTTCCCATTAATCCCAACAATTGGTATCAGAGATAAGTATCTTCTTGGAAAGCTTGAAGGCTTAAGAAAAAAGATCATACAATGGAGAAGTACAAACTTGATAAGAATATTGAGAATAAAACCTTGAAATTCAGATGTTTTATGAATAGTATAAAGAAGCCAGAATCAATACAAGACAAATACTAGATGAAAGAAAGATTATGACATCTCGCTGTAATGAGACAGATTATGATGAGGAAGAGATACCAGATTCCTTTGAGTCTTCAGGATCAACTACAAGCAAAGCATCAGATACATCAGAAGAAAGCATCACAAGCCTAATTAAAATCAATCTACATATGGCTGGACAAGTTAAATCTCTGCAAATCGGTCAAGAGACATAGATGGTAAGGATGATTGATGTCATGATCAATGCTAGACAAGATAAGAAAGAAATAACACTAGCTATTGATGATGGAAGAAAGATTACAAAAAAATCTACAAGAAAAAGATTCTGAAATACAAAGACTTATAGAGTATCACCATGAGATTACAAATTATATTATTCTTATGAGTCAAGAGGCAAAAAAAAAAATGTTGAACTCATTGAAAGAATAGAAGCTATCAGTGAACTGAGGGATGAGAATGAAAAGTTGAAACATGAAATAAGAATTTAGAAGCAACACAATGAAATTATCAAGAAATCTGAAGAAAGAAATAAAATAATGGATGATTCTCTTGAAGGACAACAAAGAGTCAACAAAAATACCGGTCTAGGTTTTACCGAGAATGGAGAATCATCAAATCAAACTGATCCAAGGAATGTCTACACAAATTCAAGACCAAGAAAGGTTACATGCAATCATTGTGGAAAGAAAGGCCATACATTGAATGTATGCAGAGACAAAATGAAAGGTATTCCTAAATCTACATCTTCATTCATAGGATTTTGTTATAAATTTAACAAGAAAGGACATAAAGCATATGAATTTAAGTCTGAAATGAAACAACCAAAGAAGGAAACCTACATGGACAAGTACTATCCTACTTGCAAAATGAATGGGAACACAACTCTTGAATGCTGGAAAAAGAAAAGGAAAGCATGGAAGCCAAAAGGTCAAGAAACTCCCTATCAATCGAAGAGAGTCGGTAACTAGTATGTATGGGATTACAATACTTGGACAAATTGTACATCATGTGGAAGATATGGTCACATTGCTGCAAACTGTATGAGACAATGGAATAGAAAGTCTAGAGGCTGGACTAACCCCAGAATGACATGCTTACATTGTCATAAAGTTGCTCATCTCAAGAAAGATTGTAGAGACTGAATGAAAGAGACCATCACATATCCCAATGGAAACACCATTGAAGAAATCTGGAGAGCTAGAGACAAAATGTAGAGAAAATTTTCAAGCAATGATGAAGCTGGACCAAGCAATGTAAATAGTGACACCCCATCCAATGGATCTTGTGACATCACCACCCTCACCTAAGAAGAACAAGTAAGTATGGAACTGCATTACCCCAAGCTATTATTTTACATCAGTTCCATAATATGTTGATATAATGCCAAATTAGCATAAGAAAGATACATCATGGTATCACTTGTTAAAATTTGTGATAACTATGCTTTCAGGCATATATACCAAAATCTGTCAGTACACACTCAAAGCTGAGACTACCTACACTTACTGAGAAGCATCGGTTAAAAATAGAGTTTTTAAGTATAAAGCGAGCCTCGTCGGTAAACAAGCAAAGTGAACAAGTTGTCTGCGACACTGAAACCCGTTGGTAAAAGAAAGTGGAATAACGATGGCTCTAAAATGTTATGATTGTCACTGAAGGTAAGTAAAGTCTTCACTGATGAACTCTGTCTTCATACACCGGGGAGTTGGTAAGAATTTATGACACGCATTTTAGGGCATCAACTATAAATAGGGCAATGTAACAACTCATTGTTCATGCCGACCAGAGCAGAGCAACCAAGACAAATTTTGAGCAGAAAGCGACTGATTCACAGAGTGACCACAAATTGACACACAACACTCCAAAGAAGATCATAAATATTTGCAAGCACAAACAGTAAGTTCAACAGAACCGAAAACTCTATTTTTTTTGCATTTCACAGGAAGCCCTAAATTCTGAAAATGGCCTCGACATTAAGAACCGTGAAATCCAAGAACACAAAGATGGATGAGTTCAAGATCATCAAGAATTTGGCATGTGAGGAACCTAACTACAAGATTCATCCTGAGGTTGCCTCACAACCCGATGACGCTGGAGCATTCTTACGCATACCAGCTAGGGTTTTACTGGTGGAAGACGTTCGATCTTTCATACACTGCAAGATTGCAGAGATAGGAACTTCAGAAGTTGAAGAAGCTTATAAGAAGCTATGCAATGAAGATGGAACACTAAAATATGAACACAATCATATAGAAGTAAAAAGACTCACCAATGCCCTAATGTTCCTGAAAGTTTTCAAAACTGAATGGATTTGGTTAGTACTAAGCCGAATGCATAAAAACAAGCTATGGATTGATGAACCCAAGGTGATAACCTGAGATGTCATCCATGCAGTCACTGGTTACCCTATAAATGAGAAAGTAAAGGCACTAAAGCATCCACCTAAGGCTGAGACCGAGAAGATGACAAGAGACAAATGGGATGACAGAGGACTAAAAGTTACCACCATAACTGATGATGAGATCAAATTTGGTTTCTAGGATACAAATTCTTCCAAGCAAACATATTGAACAACATAGCATCAGGTGTAGTAGACATAGCCTACAAAGTTGTGAAGAAGGGAACACAATTAGATTTATCTAAACTTCTGCTAAATCAATTGAAAGATAACTTAAAGAATATCAATAATGTGAAGTCAAACACATGTAAGTTTGGATCACTCATAATGTGTTTTTTATTCTATTTTCAAGAAACATTCCCATTGGTAGGAGATGTGAAATGGGACAACACCAAACCGGTCACCATGCAAATCAATGAGCACATAGCATCACTGGGAGATAACTTTGAAACAATCATGGATGAATACTTCAATGTATTCAAAGACCAAATGAAAAAGAGGGTAAGGATTCCCAAACAACTCATTGAGAAGTATAAGGATGAGATATGCTTCATGGTTGATACAGAAAATACATATATCAAGCCTATTGTACTGAGACCAACATGGTTACAACCATTGGAGTATGGGATAAACATTGATCTTGCAACTAAGGAAATTGATACATTGATCAATGAACTATTGGATAAGAAACAACCCAAGTTTGGAACATATGAGGAGGCAAAGACAAGAATAAAATTTGGCCTAGTTTTTAAGAAAATTGTCAGGAAAAAGGACAAGATGGTAAAGAACCTCAAGAAAATTCTGTCAGCTACTAATGAAGAAACCGAGCAGGAAGAAGAAGTTGAACATGAGGAAGAAACTAAAGAATAGTTATCTATTGGTAAAACTAAAGAAAAGGATGACTTCGAGGAAATAGAGTTAGATTCACCACCTCCTCCTCCAACTAAGAAGCCAAGGACAACAATTGCTTCTAGGAAAAGAAGCCAAACATCAAAGGATTCTACTCCTTCACCTTTGAAGAAAGGAAAGGTTAGGACATGCAAGAGGAAATCTGCCACACCAAAGATAGGTCAAAAAAAGAGAGGAAGGAAGTTAATTAGAACCCGAGAGGATATTGAAGACACTGAGCAAGATGAAGCTATAGAGGCAGAAAGTGTCAAGGTACAAACTCTTGAATCTATTGATGACATATGCAAATCTATTACAAATTCTGAATCTATTACAGCTTCAAAGATTAGAAGATGGTTGAAATTAGACCCAGAAGATCAGAATAAAATAGAGGATGCCATCATAGAAAAAATGTACAAGTTCAAATATGTACCAATTCAGTTTGAAGGAAATCATGTACTAAGAGAACTATTGGATAGACTATACTCAAGATGGACATTTGATTTGAAGAATGAGAAAGAAATAAGAGAAAGAGTACTTGTTACTCTCATGCCACCTAAATCAAAGAAGGTAGAAATAGATGAAATGACGGACAAGTAAAAAAAGGAGTTCTCACCGAAGTTGAGAGCATACAAATTTCTTGAAGGAAAGATTATAGAGATTGAGCAGGATAGCCACAAGAAATGGTGTAAAATTATGAACAGACCTATAGAGGAGGAAATCCCTGACAAAGACCTTCAACACCAAGATGTTGATAAGGCAACTCAAGATGACACATCTGTTGAGTTAGACAAAGAAGAAGATGATACAACCGGCAATAAGAATGTAGATATTGTAGATGAATAATGGCCAGACACCAAAAATGACAACATTTTGGACACAAATATCATTGACATCACCGATGACCCAACAGAGGAAATTAATAAAGATGAAGATGTCACTATTGCAAAGGACACAACCGATGAACAAGCCACAACAGTTGATACTCCACAAGTAAAAATTCCAGGCAACATGCCAATATTGATACAAGCTATCAATATTCTGTAAGAATCAAACAAATCACCTGAAAAGGATACTCCCAAGGATGTAGGGGAAGAAGAAAATAAATACAACACTGATGGTCTTGAAGACATTAGAGCTAATCAAAATGTAACCGATACCGATAAGTTTCTAGGAGGAGATACAACAAAGGATGCAGATACAACAGATAAGAATGCAAAAACAAATAATGATGAAGCTAAGGACATCGATGAAGGAGACAAACCTAAAGATGGTACTCCTAAGGAAACCAAAAAACGTGCTACCAACAACATGAAGGTGAATGTGGAGACGTCTACAGACACCTGACAAGTTGAAACCAACACCAAGCAACAAAAATAAGTACACCAGGTAACTTCATTGAGCACAACTAAGAAAGCCGAGAAAGTGGCAATGGTTTTACATTCTAGCAATTCACATAAGAAGAAGAAGAAATCAAAGAAGAATAATTTGGAAGTCACCTTGGATGAACTTATTGAAATACCAAAGTGTGACCCATCTACACTTGATTTTGAAGCATTACAAGAATATGGACAAATATGCCGAAGGAAGGCATTACAAGAGAAGCTGAAGAAACAACACAGAGACTCCATGGTACTAGAGACAACATGAGACATATTACACCAGATTATACCCGATGTTGATATTGATAAAAAAAGCCAATAATTGATCAATTAGCAGCTCTAACCGATGCAATAACAACTCAGAATATAGATGCAGAGAAGGCAATTGAGGAGAGAGCAGAGCTAAATTACTAACAAAAGCTCATTGAAAAAATCAGCCAAGAAGTGGTGGTAAATAAGGTAAAGCTATCAGAATTCATCACTGAATTAGACCCAATCATAAATGAAGCTATAACCTTGATTCAAAAATTGAGAGCAATCAACAAGTTCACTAAAGAAAATAGTGAAAACATTGCAAATCTGGATATAGATCTAGTAAACAGTACAAAAAGCTTAACCACTGATGGAGACAATGCAACTCAATTGCATTATGAAAAGATCATTGAGATTAAACGGTTAAGGCAGGAACTATGGGAAGTAGAGACACACTTTAGGGAAGAAGTAACCGAGCTCAAAGCTTAACTTCTACTGAACCTTACACTGCTCCAACAACATATCAGTTCAGCAAGGTAGTTGATAGAAACCCCTGAGATGTCTGTAGCAGACAACATCTATGACATGCACTCCAAGATCACACTCGAGCACATGGCTCTGGAGAACCTAAAATAACAATGGGAGAAAATTATGGAAGACATGAAGTTTTCACACTCCCACATTTTTGATAAGCTCTAAGGTATTGACCTTTTCCCTTATTATAAAAAAGGGGGAAAATGATATGAGTACAAAATAAATAAAAGGGGAAAATGATATGTATTCATTCATTTAGATGAGAAAATAGTAAATATGTATATGTATATTCATAGGGAAAATGATATATAGAGATGGAAAATGATATGCAGAAGGAAAGATAACATATGTACAGTTATATCGGCATATACATAGGGGGAGTCATGAAATGACTAAGGATTATATATGTTGTATATACTTAACATTTTCTTAGTATTTTGCACATATCAGTTTTTTATTCTAATGTCAAATGGGGAGATTGATGACATTAATTTTCCATTAGTATGAAAACAACACTTTCGATAAGCATACACCGAAAGATAGGTCAAGAGAAAATTGAAGATTATATATTAAGAGATCACTGAAGATGATTAAGTGCAAAGAGAACCGACGAAACAACTTAGTGTGTAAACTAAAAATACAAAGACAAAAAGATAAAGAGGAACCCGACATGCAGGATACAGTGTAGACCGATGAGATAGTTAAAGAGAAACCAACATAACAAAACTGAAGGACAGTCAGAGCATAACTGACAGACAGAAACTAAAAGTTAGTTGCAGCCTGTAAAAAGTAGATCTGACTTCCACGTCAGATAAAGCAAGCTTATTCTATTTATAGGATATTTATTTGTTTTTAAGTCAATTTCTTTAGGGATAAGAAACATGAATGTAAGTGCTTTAATCAGTCTAACTAATTTAAAACACATAGACTAGGAGATCTAGGTACAAATTGTAAACCTGATCTTAGAGTTAACATTGTTTTTCTCGAAACTTGATGATGTCAATCCATCTTATAAATAGATGATGCAATCATTCATTATACATGGATGAAAAAGGATGTGAATAGAGAGGACATGAATGAAGAAAATGAGCACATCTATGGACCATATTGAGAGTTTCAAGAACAAGAACATCAAAAGGTGAATTTGGTTATCAGAACCAAGAACAGAGGCTACCGAGAATCAAAGGTATTATTTAATGACAATTAGGTGATAAAATTTTTCATGTAAACCAAATTGGATCTGTATCAACAATAGGAGATTTCATTTAATAGGCCAAATTCTAATTTTATATCATTCTAACAAGTGGAGCAAAGTGTAAAAATCCTTTCAAGGAAGGTGGATTTAACAGTCCAACTACAAATCTCTTAACCGAGTGCACACTCAACAGTGTTGCTAGAGCTCCTAAAAGAGTAGACTTTAATAGGTCTCCACTGATACTCTTAACATGGAAAATCATTAGAAGTGATCAAATTGTAAGCCTTAACCGACCCCTTCCAATCTGCAGATAGTGAAGATTTTGTGGGTGCCATCCCCACCACAGTTTTTACTTCCTTACAGGAGTTTTCTGTGATATCATATCTTGTGTTATGTGTCAAAATACTTTAATGAATGTCTCTATGAATGTTCACATGCATGTTAATGTTATGAATTGATATAAATCACATCAAGATAGTATAGATAGGATTGAATGGATATACAATTGATTACAAAGGTTAATTGATAAAATGATTTAAAAGTTTTAGAGGTACTGATTCAGCCCTCCCCTCTTAGTACATACTTCCCATTAATCCCAACAAATGGGAATATGACCAAAATAGAAAAGAATACAACAATCATATTGCTAGAGACTGGTTGATAAAGTCTGAAAGAGGTGGTTCCAGATTACCTAAGCCATTAAAGAAGAATCATTTGATTAGAGAGGTCCGATATGTAGTTATTATGCTGAACATGGTGAATGGAAAACCCAAGAAAATTCTTTGGGAAGAATGGATGTAAATTTTCATCCAAGCTATTCTAGTAGAAGGACAAGGTGTTGATTGAGAATTAGTGATAGCGAAAAAAGCTTCATGAAGAATTATCTCAATCTACAGAAGCATCAAGTTTCTTTTTTACTTTATACTTATTCTATGTGCTTGTTACTTGCAGAAATTGGGATGGATTACCTCATAGAAAATGGAAGGAAAATGTGACAATTTATGAATATTATCCATTGCTGCAGAAGAAAAATAATCCAAAAGATTTACAAAGGTGCAGAACACATTCTTGTCCAAGCTCATTTTTGAGCTAAAAGGAAAAATCAATTGCAGGATGTCCGAAGAAGCTATGGAGTTAATTAAAATTTATGGTAGATTTTTCATCCAATTTCCTACTTTTAGCTACTTAAGAGTAGGAGGATTTAGTGGAGAACCTCTAAAACTCCCAAGATATTGTTTAGACAAATATGTCTTACTAGAAGTCTGCAAATAGTTAATCCAGGCTAAGGTAAAATTCAAACTTAAGAGAGGGGTAGGTTCCCTTTTTCCCATTGACTTAGGGCATTACCGCTTCAGATGTATGCACACAGGCTCTGTCTTGGATGAAGAATTGAAAATCATAAATCTCCCTTCCTACCAGAAAAGAAGTTATTTTAACAACAAGCATTTTTTAGCAAGTCATTTCAATATCGATGCCACATTTCTGCATCAAGCAGAGCTCGAATATTTTTGGGCAGACTATGTAGATGAAATTGAAGTTGAAAAGAGATTGCACTTAAAATTCACCTTGCAATAGATTGCCTCATTATGATTGCCTTTCAAGGTTAAAGGTTTAGATATTGAAGATGAAGAAAGTGTCTTGGAATCAGGATATGTGGAGCCAAATGATGATGCATTATCCAAGAAAATAGATTGGGAAAAAGGAAAAGAAGAAGATGTGAATGCCTTGTCCAAAGATGTGTTTAAAAGAACACATAGATGGTTAAAAGAACTAAATCAAAAGAAGAAGTAAGACACTTTTGGTTTAATAATAAGAAATATTCCAAGGATTTTAAAGCTTGTGGCCTCTCCTGTCCATACTGATAAGATTGATAAATTTCTTTTTGCATGTGAGACAAACTCTGGAGTAGAAGTTTATTCAGAAGAAAAGGAGCCAAACATTGGAAAATCTGTGAGAATAACTAGAACTAGAACCAAAATGAAAGAGAAGACATATAATATCCCTTGCATTGTAATAGATCCTAAGGATAAACTTGATCTAAACTCAAAAAAAATCCAAGATGAGTAAGTCACCGGTCAGTCCTTCAGGAAATGAATAAGCAAAAGCAAGTCAGTAGGACCTAAGAATTTAAAGAGCCCTAGAACACAAGCCTCCACAGAGACTACTACACCACAAAATCCAAAGTTGCTAGAGTTATAAGTCAGTAAAAAGAGAAACATCATGTCGATCTCCACTCAGTAGGAGACCTAGTCAGCAAATACCTGGGAAAAAATCCAAGGGTGAAGAAGCCCAAAATAGAGGCTATGTTAGATATAGACCCTAAAATAGGTCACTAGATTATAGAGGTTTTCAATCCCAGTTCTGATAAAAATATTGATGAAGTAATGGAGAAGGATTTCAACATGGCAAAGGTAGATTTAGGGATGGCCACTAGAGCTATTGATTTGAAAATTTTGAACTCAGCCA
This sequence comes from Thuja plicata, assembly GCA_018584345.1. Taxonomy (NCBI): domain Eukaryota; kingdom Viridiplantae; phylum Streptophyta; class Pinopsida; order Cupressales; family Cupressaceae; genus Thuja; species Thuja plicata. Next base: position 204,655 of record MU223391.1, read on the forward strand.
ATAAGACAATCAATCACTGGGTATTGAAAGATGCTGAAGACAAAATAAATCTAAAGCAAGCTCTTTGTTAGTGAGATAAATATATACAATATCTTCAAGGTCCAGTTCCTTAGCCCCTACCCATGATACCCTTCGACTTGGATGTTAAGTCTCTAGAAAATTAAAATTTCCTTGATCAGGTCCATAAAGACAGATCCTTTTCAAAGGCTTTCTTCACCTGGAGTGATAAGGTAACTAAAGATATCACCAAATTCACTAATGATTTCAATAAATTGATTGAAAAGTCTGATAAAATGCTAAAAGAAGTAGAGGAAGATGTTGAATCATGGAAACTAGAAAAAGATCAGTTGGATATTGAGTCACGAAATATGGAGGAAGTTTATGCTTATGGTATAAACAAGTTTCTTTTGGAGAAAGCAGTACCGGGCCTTGAAGAGAACTCATTGTTCATTTACAAGATGAACATAGAATAGGGAGGTGCATTGTATGAGAAATCCATTGAAGAATCTTTCTAGATCCTCGAAGCTCATATAAACTCAAAGTAAATCATGCATTCCCAGAATGAATGCATGGGGATAATAATTGGAGGTGAAAAGGAGGTTGGCTATGACATGACTAAAGTGCTCACTTCTTATGAAAAGAAGATAGAAAATCTAAGAGATGCTAAAGAGGTTGAGGTGAATGGTTTTTCTATTTTAGCTCATGTGGAATCAATATTTGTCTATGGCTACGAGCAGATGAAGATTTTTTAAAACAAAGCCCAATATATTCAAAATTTCAAGAAGATTTGAGGGCAGAGGTTTGAAATAGTTGCCACACCAAATCAAGAACTAAGAGAGAGGTTCTCGGCAGAATTTGAGGAATGGAGTGCAACAAAAGGTTCCACCAACACTGTTGGGAAATATGGAGCTGCAATGTGCCAATCGGTCAATTAGTTCTCTAGATAGCTATCTTATTTTTGCAAGTTATCCGAAAGTTTTTCTATTTCTTTGGTTAATTAGTTTTAAAAACCAAATTATCCCTGCGTGGCTATATATTAAATTTTTGATGACCGAATGAGGGTCGGTTCTCTGGTGATAAACTTTGCAATACTATTTGTTTGTTTGAGTTATTTTTCTATTAATACACTGTGAAACTCTGGATATAGAAATACATATAATCAGTTAGTTTTATGAGTAGATTCTAGTAATTTCATTGATCAGTTGATCTGATGAAATGTATGATTTTAGTTTCAGTTGGAATTAAATGATTATGTTACTTTGATATGCAAATATATCTTAGTGTTTTATCAATAATCTTTTCAAGATTTGTTCTCATTTGAATCAGCCATTCTTAATTAGTTTTCTTTCATAATTCAAGTTAGTTGGGTTGGATATCTGGATTATCTATTAAGAATCTCAAGGCTTTTAGCTGTTAGATCTGTGATGAATGTTAATTAAAGCCTTTCATGCTTTCTGGTGAAAAGTGTATCTAGGATTAATATTATTTTCTAATAAGAAGTTACTAAAGATAGATCTTTGTATTAGGTTGCTGCTCCTTTGAAGTAGAGAGTGTAGTTGTGATAAAATAATTCAACTGTTAGTGTGTTTTTCTTCTATTCTGGGCATAAGGAGTTATTTATCTGTTCATCTTGAAGAGGAAAAATCTGTTCACTAATAGATTTTTGGCGACTCTGCTGGGGAGTATGTTGTCAAGCAGATCAGTATGAAATTTTTTTTTTCTATAAGGTTAAATAATGGTATTTCCTATTGATGCAATACCTGGTCAAGAAGAAATCCCTCCAGTCCTTCAACCTGACTTACATTTTCTAGATACTCAGGAGGATAGTATTGCCTATTTAAACACTCTGGCTTGGTAGTCAAGATTAAGTGATCAACAATATCAACAAGTCTGACTTGTTATAGAGGATGAATATGAGATTGGGTAGTGGCTAAGAGGAATTCCCATAGCTTAAGAGGTTGCCATGGTAGATAGGGAAACTCAAGGCCCTTAAAACCCTAAACCCTGTATTCTCATCCTTACACCAGATCCTAGAGAAGGGAGGGTATTTTTGATAGATTTTATCAATAGGTTTTGAATTTCCATTTTCCAATTACCTATACCCCTAAGAAGAAATTAGAAAAGAGTAGACCCTCCTCTCCACCTAAAGTTTCCCATGAAGCATCTTCAAATCACCTTAATTGGAAGACCTTAACATTATCTAGAATCCAAGCTCCACCTATTGTAACCATCTTCCCAAAGTTAGTCATGGCACAACCTTGGGGAGCAGCAGTTGGTCCTTTGAATGTGGGAGGAAACTATCCCTTACCAAAAGGGGATAGAGATATCCTACCTAAGTTCTATGGTAATGGAAAAGTTTTTGTGGATGACCATTTGAATGCTTTCAATATCGCTTGTGGAGTTTTAGCTATTCAAAATGAAGATTTTGCAATTAGGTTATTTGTGCAAACCCTTGCCAAGTCAGCCGTTGATTGGTTCTACCATTTTCCAAATGGTCATATTCTGATTGGAATTCTATGAAAAAAACCTTCGAATCACATTTCAAATCTCTTGAAGATGAACATTCCCTTCTACTTCAATTATCCCAATTAAAAAAGGAGATACATGAACCCATGAGGGAATTCGTGGCAAAATTCAATAAGATCCTCTACCAAATTGCCAATTCCAAGAGACCTATTGGTGAGACCCAAAAGGGTTTCTTTGTTAATACTCTTCCACCAGATATAAGTTATTTGTTGAGACGGGATAGAGTTGCTGACTTAATTGCACCCCAGAGCCTAGTAGTAGAACTTGAAGATGATCTAATAACAACAAGAAAGTGGAAGAGGGAAGTGAAAACAACGGCTAATCAAGTATCTACCTCTGGTTCTACTAGCCTAGTAGTACAAAGATTATTTACATATATGATTTCTCTAAAAAGAGAGTTACCAAAATCTACGCCCGTCCCATATCAAGACATACCTCATAGATACCCAAACTAAGGGATAATAAATTATGGGAAACCCTTAAATGCGTTGCCAATTCAACAAAGGCTTCAAATTGAACCTCCTCCTGTAAGAAGTAACATGTGTGTTTTTCATTTAATGGATGAACATGACGGAGACACATGTCCTGAAATAGTGCGGTGCAAATAGATGGAAGCTAAAAAAGAGACCATTCAAGAGATCCCTTCTAATGAAGAAAAATATGGAGGACCTAGTGATTCTATAAGTTACTACCTAGAGTATGAATCTAATTCAGACCGTGGTGGTGATATTTTAATCACTCTGGAGGAACCTTCCTATTTAGTGCTTACCAGGGGTTAGAAAGGTGGAAAAGTTACTAATCAGTTTTCACATCCATTCCAAAATAAAAAAGATAAACAGAAGATGAACCAAATTGGCAGAAACTCAAAGGCAGAAGAAAATGCATTACTAGAGGTAAAGATTCAAAAAAAATCAGATCCAAAGTCTTCTTTTGATTTTTGTAAATATTCTAAAATCTAGATTTCTCCTGCTAAATATTTGAAGTTAAATCCAAATGAGCTTAATAAATTAGTAGATTATTTAAAAGGTTCATCTCCTGGAGTTACAACTAGTCAAACAAATGCCGTATCTGCTCATGAAACCCCTATAAATAATGAATCAAATCATCCTGAGAATGTTCAACCTATCCTTAATCAAGAGTCCTCAGAACCTGCTCATGTTATGGGAAAACCATAAAATTTTTCTGTATCTTTGTTTAATCACGGCCATAAGCTCAACAAGTGTATCATAGACTCAGGGGCGTCAGATAATATTATGCCCTCTTCTGTAGAAAAAGCCTTAGATTTTCCCTTAACAAATAATTTTGGTAAATTCTATTCAATGGATTCTAAACAGGTTCTATTACTTGGTCAAATCAAAGATGCCCAGATTTCATTAGCCGCTTTCCCCAACAAGAGGTTAAAATTGACCATCCTAGTTGTTGATATACCTGCTAGTTATTGTATGCTTTTAAGTCAAACCTTTTGTAGAGATTTAGGAGGTGAAATCAAATTAGATTGGTCACAGGCAATAGTCCCCATTGGAAATCAAAAGGTAAATTACAACCAAAAACCAAATCAAAATATACAATTTTCCCATCCGAAGATCCTAGAGCCCAGATTCTGTATCATGAGACAAATTTTTCTAATTATGTAATTTTACCTGAAGATGATGTTACAGGGCCGAAACCCTCTGGCAATGAAGGAGTATGGACACTTGAGTTTGATGGAAGTTGTTCTTCCATGGGTTCTGGTGCAGGAGTGGTTTTGATATCTCCTTTCAAAGAAAATTTACCTTTTTATTTTAAGCTAGAGTTTGAGAATACTAATAATAAGACCGAGTATGAAGCTTTGCTACTTGGTATTCAAGAAGTAAAAAGGAAAGGCATCAGAGCCCTGAAAGAAAAGGGAGACACTAAGATAATTGTAAAGAGGTGAGAGGGATGTATGCAGTAAGAAATGAAAGGATGAAGCACTATCAAAATAGAGTCTAGGATGAAATTGAAGGCTTTGAAGCCTTTTAAATTGAAGCAGTCCCTCAAGAATTGAATTCTAGAGCAGATGTCCTGGCTGGTTCAACAACATTATTGATCCCTCATCCAGATTTTAACAATAATCACTATAATATAGAGCTTTTTCATCAACCTAGTGTACCTGATAATGAAAATTCTTGGCAAGTTTTCATCGATGATGCTCACGTGTTGACTTTTTTGCAGGGTATTGAGAAGTTCTCTTCAGTGTTCTTCGAAGGACCATAGTTCAAATGTAAAGAATTTTGTGTTGATGAAGGAATTGATCAAAAGGAGGAAATTGTGAAACTAAAAGGAAATCACATCCCAAAATGTCTTGTGACAATGGAGAGTTTGTTTGACCGCACTGATTGTTTTATCAGTCAAGTTAATGAAACCAGTAACAAACAATCCAATAATTTTGAAAGAATAAATATAGGGGATAATGAAGATCCTAGATTTGTGCAGTCCCAAAGAAAAGTTCATTTTCAAAAAATTACTAAAAGAGTTCAAGGATGTGTTCGCATGGTCATATGAAGATCTAAAGGATTTCAGAAGCAGACATTTTCAACATCATATTCCCTTGAAGTCTGGAGCACAACCTTTTAGAGAAAAAATGAGAAATTATAACCCCATAGTAGCAGATGTCATTTTTAGGGAGGTGGATAAGATGCTTAATGCTAGAATAATTTACCAAATTCATCATTCCACTTGGGTAGCGAACATAGTGCCAATTCATAAGAAAAATGGAGAAATTTGGATCTGTGTAGACTTTAGAAATCTAAACCAGGCTAGTCTGAAAGATAATTTTGCGCTGCCCAATATGGATCACATTTTGCAAATGGTCACAGGTTCTGAGATGATGTCTATACTGGATGGTTTTTATTTATAAAATTAGTGTATATCCTAGTGACAAACATAAAACAATGTTCACCACTCCTTGGGGCACGTTTGTGTATATTCGAATTCCATTTGGCTTGATCAATGCAGGTGCCACTTTTCAACGGGCCATGAAATCCTCTTTTGGTCATTCAATGAATAAAATAATTGTGGTATATCTTGACGATATGACCGTCTTCTCCCGTAAAAGAAAGAAAAATTCAAAATATTTAAGACTCATCCTTCAGGAGTGTAGAGATCAAGGGATATCACTCAATCCTAAAAAATCTATTTTTTGTGTAACCGAAGGAAGATTGTTAGGTCATATAGTGTCGAAAGAAGGGATCAAGATTGACCCCGAAAGGGTGCAAGAAATCCAACAGTTATGTTTACCTTCCAACAGAAGTGGGATAAGGTCTTTATTTGGGTAGATCAACTTTTTGAGAAGGTTTGTGCTAGATTTTTCAGAAACAACCAGACCCATGGTAAGCTTGTTAAGTGAGAAACAAACCTTCAGATGGAATAATGAAGCCAAAAAGTCTTTTGAAGAAGTTAAAAATGGAATTTCTTAGGCTCCAATCCTTGTGCATCCATATTTTTGAAAGGATTTTATAATACACTATTATGCTTCGGAGCACACAATGTCAAGTGTTCTATTGCAAAAGAATGAAGCTGGCGAGGATGTCCCTATTTCTTATATGAGTGTGACACTAAAGAAACATGAGTTGAGGTAGTCTCATACAGAAAAACAAGCTTTTGTGGTGGTTAAGACTGTTAAACAGTTCTGATACTATATTCTTCATTCCCAGTCTACAGTTTATGTCCCAAATGCAGCTGTTAGGAGTATTCTGACTCAGTAGGAGGTATCTATGAATAATAGGACAACTTGGGTTGCAAAAGTGTAGGAGTTTGATTTGGAAATCAAACCCATGAAATTGTTAAGGGGTCAGGGCCTCTAAAAATTGACTGCAGAAAATGATGAAGAATCTAGAGAAAGGATCCCTTTATCTTTGTTTACAGGTTTGAAAGATGCATGTTTCTCAAATGTGGATTTTTATTTGACATATGGAGAGTTTCCTAGTCATCTAACTGCAAAGGAACAAAGAAATTTGAAATTAAAAGTGGCCAAATATGTTATAGTTGATGATATATTATACAAAAGAGGCTTAGATGGGATGTTTCTCAGGTCTATAGATGAAGATCAACAAAAGAAGTTGCTTCAATCCTTTCATAATGAAGCCTGTGGTGAACATTTTTCATCTTCAGTAACAACTTTCAAAATACTAAGGAATTGTTACTATTGGTTTGGGATGTTCAAGGATGCTTACAGATGGGTGGCACAATGTGAGAAATGTAAGTTATTCTCTAGAGAATCCCATTTGGCTACTTTACCATTAAGACCTTTAGTCATTGAAGAACCATTCAATCAGCGGGGCTTAGATTTTGTAGGTCCAATACATCCTACATCAAGCATAGGTCACACCCATATCCTGACTGCTATAGGATACTTTACAAAATGGGTACAAGCTATTCCTATGAGAAAGACTACTTCAGAGATAGTTTGTTCCTTTCTAAAAGAAAATATTTTGGTGAGCTTTGGGGTTCCGGTCAAGATAGTGGTAGATAAAACAAAAAATGTTTCTTCTCAGGAAATGTAATTATTCTGTTATGATAATGGGATTTAGTTGTCACACTCATTTGATTATTTTCCTCAAGGTAACGGTCAGGCCAAATTAACTAACAAGAACTTGATTGCCATAATGAAAAAGTTAGTTAATAATAATGCCAGAGATTGGCACAAAATATTGCATGAAGCCTTGTGGGCTGATCACAGTTCACCCAAACGAGCCATAGGGATATCTCCTTTTGAGTTGGTATATGGCGTAGAGGCTCAACTTTCTCTTCCATTAGAACTAACGACAGCTAAGTTACAGAAAGTGATCAAAGACCAACAATCTCAAAATGCTTTGGAGAAGAGAATCATTTATTTGAGAAAAATTGAAGAGGAACAAGAAAATATTGTTGACCATATTACTAGTCACCAAGCTAGGGTGAAGAAAATCTTTGATAGGAAAGCTCGACATTGGAAATTCATGACAAGAGATAAATTTTTATTGTGGGATAAAAGGAGGGATCCTCGAGGTGCACACAGAAAATTAGAATCATTGTGGAAGGGCCCCTTTGAGATTAGCCAAGAGCTTGGACCTAATTCTTTCAAACTGAGGTATGCTGATGGAACCAAAATTCCCTTGTCCTTCAATGGGCAAGATCTCAAGCTTTATGAGTTGTAAATAGTAGGTCTTTTCTATGTACATAAGTTTTGTTGTGCTTTATGTTAGTGTTTGCTTGTTAGTCGGCTTAGATTTGTGCAAAACCAAAGACTTTTGGAGTTCATTGTTTAGTCCCTCATGGTCCAAATCCCCAATCAGAGTCACTTGTTTCTCATGAAAATAACTTTCCCTTGTAAAAATTGCTAAGTAGCGTGTATGTTGTCAAGTGCATATTGAACTTTGAATTTTGAACTTCACAGTTCAAAGTTTAAGATTTAATTTAAAATCCCCATATTACTAAAGGCATTATATTTTTCCATTAGTATACACAAGGAAAAACATGATCTACACCATCAGTTTACACTACACCGACAAACATGGCACAACACTACTTGACGCCAAGGTTACCTGATACTACCAAGTTCAGAGCATCCTGACAAACACTATTTAGTGTTACCCGATGACAAAAAGGTTAAAGGAACCTGACGAGTAACAATAGTGGAACCTGAAAGAACAAAAAAGAGAGGAACCCAACATATGAAGTGAACCTGATGATTAGTTCAACAAAGGAGCACTGACAAACTTTCAGTTTAACCCGATGACCAAGAACCGACAGTCAGTTACATCCCACAAAAAGTGGATCTAACTTTCCACGTCAGATAAATCACTGAAGTTGTATATATAGCTTCTTGATTTTATTTTAAATCCATTATGTGTGGAGGAAGCAATTTATTTATTATTGTTTTAATTAGTTTTACTGATTTAAAACATGCAAACTAAAGATCAAGGTCAAGTTGTAAACCTTGGATCTAAGAGTTAATATTGTAATGCGTGATTCTAAGATACATCAAATACTTGTATAAATAGATGCTCAATCTATTGAGAATATTTTTTGTTCAATGAATATTGTAGCCATGGAGAGAATCTAAAGACCAGACAAGATATTTCATGCAGAAGGACAAAAAGGAATCAAATCAATTTCAAAAACAAGAACACAGGCTACCGATGAGTAGAGAAAGGTATTAATCAGTCACTTAAGGTGATATTCTTATTATGAGAGCTTTAATGGATTTGTAAGCAACAATTGTAGATTGCATATAGTTAGGTCAATCATATGTACTCATTCTAACAAGTGTAGTATACTTAAGAAATCCTTTCAAGAAAGGTGGACTTAACAGTCCTATTGTAAATATCTTAACTGAGTACACACTTAAATCAGTGTTTCTAAAGCTCTTAATAGAGTAGATCTTAATAGGTCTACACTCTAATACTCCTAATAGGGTAGATCATTAGAAGTGATCAATTGTAGGCCTTTACCGTCTCCCTTCCATTCTGCAGATAGTGAAGTTTTGTGGGCGCGATCCCCACCAGAGTATTTACTTCCTAACAAGAGTTTTCTGCGATATCATATCTTGTGTTATGTGTTTATTACTTTCATGAATGTTGCAAATAGTTAAAGATTATGAATTAATGTTACATGGATAAGAAAGGACAAAAATAATGGTCAGTAATACAATAATGAATGATTACTAATGATGAATGGTGAAATGAGTTAAAAGTTTTAGAGGTATCGATTCACCCCTCCCCTCTCAGTACTACTTCCCATTAATCCCAACAGTTACTTCGTGTTCACCTTGTTCTTTCGGTTGGTGTGAAGTCATGTGAGTATTCATTTCTTGCTTTCTAATTTTTGAATCGTGAACTTTGAACCATCATTTTGGTAGTTCAAATTTCAAGATTCGAAATGCACTTTGTTCCCCGTAGTCCTTGCCCCATGTTTTCGTTTGCTTTGACATCTCTGGATTTTCTTATTTTGAATCTTGAACATCTCCTTTTCTTGTTCATAATTCAATTTCAATGTGCATCATGCATAAGTCTTGTCTTAGCTATGATCCTATCAAGTGATTTGAGCATTATGATTTTCAAAATTTGAACCTCGCTTCACACAGTTCAAGGTTTAAAATTTAATGTGAAATAAATAACCGAATATATGTAGCTCATGCCAAATCTTACCTTTTTGCGGAAAAGAAGTTGAAAAGACATTGGTTTTAAAGCTAGCTCAACAAAAGTACCTGTCATGCGGAAGCAGAGTAAATGTGATTGGACATGTTCAATGAATGATGCCAAAATAATCACGTCATGTGAGGTGTCATGATTACCAAATTGGCAACTCAAATGTATGTATTAATTCATCTTATTTCTTGCCATTTTTTCTCATTTAGCAACTGTGATAGCATAATCAGAAGAAAGTTGTAGCGAAGGTAATCACAGGAAGGCATGAATAGAGAATTGGTGAGTCTCAAGAAATCTTCTCCATTTCCATTTCTAATTTCAGATTTAACTGTGTAAGAAAGAAATTAGGCTTTTCCATTGTTTTTCTTGAGGTTACTTGCTTAAGTATTGATATGTCCAGTCCTAGCATGTTGACTTCAAAGGCCAAGTTTGTAAAGGAGAACAAGTTTTCTCCTGTGAGTAGTTGTCTTCCCAAAATGAGAGACACCATCTTTGTAGATGAAAATTTAGAAGCGATTGTTAATAATTTCAAAAATGCAAAGGAAGGAACCTTCACTGCAAAAGTTGCAGAGAGTGGTTTGTTGGAAGTAGTAGGTTTTCTAGAAGCGACTCCATGCCCCGAATTGGTAATGGAATTCATGAATAGATATGACAAGAGTAAGAGATGCATTCGGTCTTTATCTAGAGAAGTGCTGATAACCATTAACAGACAGATAATTATGACAACTCTGCAAATTCCACCCATGGAAGCATATGGTGATTGGAGCATTGAGAAAGCTCAACGGGAATATGAACAAAACATAAAAGAATACAACAATAATATTGCTAGAGACTGGTTGATAAAGTATGAAAGAGGTGGTTCTAGATTACCTAAGTCATTAAAGAAGAATCATTTGATCAGAGAGGTCCGAGATAGTTATTATGCTGAACAGGGTGAATGGAAAACCCAATGACATTCTTTGGGAAGACTGGATGTACATTTTCATCCAAGCTATTCTAGTATAAGGACAAGGTGTTGATTGGGCAGAAGTGATAGTGGAAAGGATTCATGAATAATTATCCCAATCCACAGAAGCATCAAGTTTCCTTTTGACTTCATACCTATTCTATGTGCTTGCTACTAGAAGAAATTGGGAGGGATCACCTCATAGACAATGGAAGGAAAATATGAAAATTTATGAATATTATCCACTGCTGTAGAAGAAAAAGAATCCAAAATATTTTTGAAGAGTGCAGAACACATTCTTGTCCAAGCTCATTTTTGAGCTAAAAGGAAAAATCAACTACATAATGTCCGAAGAAGCTATGGAGTTAATTAAAATTTATGATATATTTTTCATCCAATTTACTACTTTTAGCTACTTAAGAGTAGGAGGATTCAGTGGAGAACCTCTAAAACTCCCAAGATATTGTTTAGACAAATATGTCTTACTAGAAGTTTGCAGACAGTTAATCTAGGTTGAGGTAAAATTCAGACTTAAGAGAGGGGTAGGTTCCCTTTTTCCCATTGACTTAGGGAATTATTGCTTCAGATGTATACACATAGGTTCTACCTTGGATGAAGAATTGAAATCCATAAATCTCCCTTCCTACCAGAAAATAAGTTATTTTGACAGCAAGCATTTTGTAGCAAGTCATTTCGATATCGATGCCACATTTTTGCATCAAGTAGAGTTGGAAGATTTTTGGGCAGACTGTGTAGATGAAATTGAAGTTGAAAAGAGATTGCACTCTAGATTCACCTTGCAACATATTGCCTCATTGTGATTTCCTTTCAAGGTTAAAGGTTTAGATATTGAATATGAAGAAAAGGTATTGGAATTGGGATATGTGTAGCCGAATGATGATGCATTATCTAGGAAAATAGACTAGGAAAAAGGAGAAGAAGAAGATGTGTGTAAAAGAACACATAGATGGTTAAAAGAACTAAATCAAAAGAAGAAGCAAGAAACTTATGGTTCATTAATCAGAAAGAGTCTAAGGATTTTAAAGCTCGTGGCCTCTCCTATCCATACTGATAAGATTGATAAATTGCTTTCTACAGGTGAGACAAACTCTGGAGTAGAATTTCATTCAGAAGAAAAGGAGCCAAACATTGGACAATCTGCGAGAATAACTAGAACTAGAAGAAAAAGGAAAGAGAAGGCAGATAATATCCCCTGCATTATAATAGATCCTAAGGATAAATTTTATCTGCAAACTCATAAAAAATCCAAGATGAGTAAGTCACCAGTCAGTCCTTCAGGAAATGAATAAAAAAAAGAAAGTCAGCAGGACCAGACAGTTTTAAAGAGCCCTGGAACACAAGCCTTCACAAAGACTACTATACCGTAGACTCCGAACTGGTTGGAATTATCAGTCAATAAAAAGAGAAACATCATGTCGGTCTCCACTCCAGTAGGAGACCTAGTCAAAAAATACCTGGGAAAAACTCCAAGGGTGAAGAAGCCCAAAATAGAGGCTATGTTAGATATAGACCCTAAAAGAGGCCACTGGATTGTAGACGTTTTCAAGCCTAGTTCTGATAAAAATATTGGTGAAGTAACAAAGAAGGATTTTGATGTGGAAAAGGTATATTTTGGGATGGCAACTAGAGCTGCTGATTTGAAAATCTTGAACTCAGCCAATAAGAAAATCAATCACCGGTTATTGAAAGACGCTGAAGACAAAATAAAGCTGAAGAAAGATCTTTGCGAGTTAGCTAAATATATACAATAGCTTCAAGGTCTAGTTCCTCAGCCCTATCCATGATACCCATCGACTTGGATGTAAGTCTCCAGAAAACCAAAAATTCCTCAATCAGGTCCATAAGGACAGATCCATTTAAAATGCTTTCTTCACCTGGAGTGATAAGGTAACTAAAGATATCACCAAATTCAATAATGATTTCAATAAATTGATTGAAAAGTTTGATAAAATGCTCAAAGCAGTAGAGGAAGATGTTAAATCATGGAAAAAGGAAAAAAGATCAGTCGGAGATTGAGTAACAAAATATGGAGGAAGTTTATGCTTATGGTGTAAACAAGTTTCTTTCGGAGAAAGCAGTACCAGGCCTTGAAGAGAACTTGTTGTTCATTACCAAGATGAACATAGAATGGGGAGGTGCATTGTGCAAGAAAGTCATTGAATAATATTTCTAGATCCTCAAAGCTCATATAAACTCAAAGGAAATTATGCATTCCCAGAATGAATGCATGGGGAAAATAATTGGAGGTGAAAAGGAGACTGGCTGTGACATGACTAAAGTGCTCGCTTCTTATGAAAAGAAGATAGAAAATATAAGAGCTGCAAAAGAGGTTGAGGTGAAGGTTTTTTCTATTTTAGCTCATGTGGAATCAATATTTGTCTATTGCTATGAGCAGATGAAGATTTTTGAAAACAAAGCCCATTAGATTCAAAATTTCAAGAAGATTTGGGGGTAGAGGTTTGAAACAGTTGCTACACCAAATCAAGAACTAAGAGAGAGGTTTTCAGATGCATTTGAGGAATGGAGCACAACAAAAGGTGCCACCAACACTACTGGGAAAGATGGAGCTGCAATTGGCCAATCGGGCAATTAGTTTTCTAGATAACTGTCTTATTTTTGCAAGTTATCCAAAAGTTTTTGCTATCTCTTTGGGTAATTAGTTTTAAAAACTGAATTAGCCCTGTGTGGCTATATATTAAATTTTTGATGACTGAATGAGGGTCATTTCTCTAGTGAAAACTTTGCAATACTATCTGTTTGTTTGAGTTATTTTGTTATTATTATACTGTGAAACTCTGGATATAGAAATACATATAATCAATTGGTTTTATGAGCATAGTGTTGGAAAGTTGACTTCCTGAGGAAGCATGACTTATTTTGTGTTTTCAATCATGGCAACAAAGTCATACTAAGTTTCTGTCAAAGATAAATTAGAAGATAAAATGACTAAGTACAGAAAATAGGACAGACAGAGAGAAACAGAGATCAACACATCAGCGCACGTGTTAGAGATCACACCAAAACATGCATGCTTAGATATATACTCTATGGTGTATATACATACTAGATCCAAACACACAGAGTATGAAACATCAGTACAGAAAAGTTACAGACAGATTATTAGACCGACAATCTAGGAAACAGAGCATTGAAGCTGACTACAGTTTTGATCAGCGTGTATGATTTTATAATGTAATGGCTAAGCGCCTTTAGTTATAAGTTTTAATAATTTTATTAATGTTATTGTAAACACGCTTGGGCCAACTTGTTTGGAAGCGTTATGTATCTTTGTTTTAGGGTTGACTAATGATTTGTTTTGGGTCGTGCCTATTCGGATTTGAAGATATAAGTATGTAATGTAAAGATATGTTACAAGTGTCGATTATTATGTAAGAAGAAGTTACATAGGGATAGCATAATGAAGTTAGAAGATGATTTAGCTCTTTAAAGACGTAAGAGAATCCATACATACACGGAACTGATCAGACAATAGTGTCACTACAAAAATTCATTTTTGATATAGTGCATATCAACATTCAAAGGGTTGTAGCCTTCATATTATTTGGGCAGTGAGCCATACACCCCTAACAAGGTTATTATAAAATACTCCTAATAGGGTCAGACCTTTAACCAGGTCATTGTACTCAATTTGTAAAGACTGCTTCTAACAAGGCAAAGGAACTTTAACAGGTTCATTATGCCTAGTACAATATTTTGTGGGTACTAATCCCCACCGGATTTTTCCTCTGATCAAGGTTCTCTGTAATCATATCATGTGTTATGTGTTCTTGTATTATGTTTCTTTGGATGCACATTTGATATATGTTTAATTGGCTGAAATATAATAAGTAGATAAACACTGATTCACCCCCCCCTCTCAGTGTTTCTAACACATAGATTGGTAATTTTATTGATCAGTTGATCTGATGAAATGTATGATTTTAGTCTCAATTGGAATTAAATGATTGTGTTATTTTGATATGCAAATATATCTTAGTGTTTTGTCAGTAATCTTTTCAATATTTGATCTTGTTTGAATCAACTATTCTTAATTAGTTGTCTTTCATAATTCAAGTCAGTTGGCTTGGATATTTGGATTATCTGTTAAGAATATCAAGGCTTTTAGCCCTTAGATTTGTGATGAATGGTAATTAAAGCCTTTCATGCTTTTTGGTAAAAAGTGTATCTTGGATTAATATTATTTTCTAATAAGAAGTTACTAAAGATAGATCTTTGTATAAGGTTGCTGCTCCTTTGAAGCAGAGAGTGTAGTTGTGATAAACACATTCAACTGTTAGTGTATTTTTCTTCTATTCTGAGCATAAGGAGTTATTTATCTATTCATCTTGAAGAGGAAAAACCTGTTCACTAACAATTAGTTTATGTCAAAGTCATAGAGTCAAGAAGAACCAGTCGGTGAAAGGAGTTAGTCATATATTTGACTAGTTGACAATTCACACCAAGCCAGTCAGTGAAGTCATACATAAGAGAGAAGTTAGTAAAAGCACAAAGAGTTAAAGACTGAGTACCGAGCATCTATATTTACCGAGTGTTACATTACATTGAGTGGATAATCACCGAGTACTGAAGTTATTATAACCAAGTTGAAGGAGTTACTCAAACAAGTTAGACAATGAGTCATAATCATGATTAGATCACATTTAATGCTTTTTCACAACATTAATTACATAAATACAAGCATTTATAATAGTTTTTTATATAATATGCGATTCAAATAAACAGAGTGAAGATCTAAGGAATAGTTTAAGCAGAAAAATAAAGTTTGCTAGTACCAAGAAAAACAAAAAGTACCAAGGTAAAAGTAGCATGGTCATCAATGAGAAAAGAAGATCTAACAGTTAAGAATGATTCACAACAACCTAACACATAAGATTAAGAGACATAAAATCTTATATATAATGGATGAATTACAGAGAAAATAACATACAAAAGAGGCTGATATTGTTGAAGAAAATTGTTAAGAGTTATTATTATTGCTGAGAAAGTTAAAGGAGTTATTTGAAGAACAAAGAGTAGAGGAGAGAGCAGCAAGCAAAAATTCAGCTACAATAGAGAAAAATTGAGTAGTGTTACAATTTGAGATTGAGGTAACACATATTAGAGAACATAGAGTCTGAACAACATTTACATTTGATGCATTTTTACAGACATTGTTGAGTAATCGATACTATTGTATTGAGAACTTTAAATCCCAATATTGGGCAGATCTTAACCAAGATTATAATTGTAAAACCTTTTATAGGGTACATCTGTAAGTGTAGAGTTTTTAAAAATCCTCTAACCAGATAGACCTAAAAATTCTTTTTATACTCTTAACCGAGTAAAGCTATCAAAATGGCTAAACATTGTAATCTCTAACCGAGCATCCTTTATACTGTAGTTAGTGAAGGTTGTGGGTGTCATCCACACCACAATTTGTCCTCTAACCAAGGATTTATGTGTTACCAAAATTATGGAGTTATGAATTCTATTTTTTATTGCTTTGATGTGATGTTTTATAAGCTTTATATTACTTTCATTTCAAAGTTTTGAACTTGGAAAACAACAAGCAACAATATATGGTTTATAGGCAGTTTCAGTGGTATTGATTCACCCCTCCCCTCTCAATCCCATCTTCACCACACCAAAAATGTGTGCTAAAAAGTAGTCACACTTCTATGAGTCATTCTATTAAAGATTGCTCAAGAATGAGGTCTCAAATGGCGACTCATAGCTCCCTATTCATGGAGTGCAAGGTTTTGTAATGGAGGCCCTCAGTGGTAAAATTTTCAGTGGTACTGATTCACTGTGCCAAAAATGTGTGCTAAAAAGTATTCACACTTCTATGAGTCATTATATTAAAGATATCTCAAGAATGAGGTCTTGAATGGCGACTCATAGCTCCCTATTCACAGAGTGCAAGGGTTTGTAATGGAGGCCCTCAGTTTAGACCTAATTATGCCCATGCAAGTACACCATGAAATGAGAGATTCAAAGAGGAAGAGCAAGAATGCTAGTCTCCATGATCATCAAATATGCATTGCAAATGAAAATGAAAACTACTCTATATGATAAAAATGCATGAAGCAAATTAATCTATATGATAACAATGCATGAAAGGAAATATGCAAACTAATCTATATGATAACAATGCATGAAAGGAAATATGCAAACTAATCTATATGATAACAATGCATGAAAGGAAATATGCAAACTAATCTATGAAAGACATATGCATCTAAATTAACACGATACTACTCTAAATGGATTTCCATTGATGCATGAGAGAAGAAGACAAGAAGAAGAGAAGTTGCATAGTTCAAGCTCAAATGCTCAAACTCTCCTCCAAAGTTTCTCTCTAAACCTGCATCATAACAATAACATAAAAATTCTATATCTGATGTCTAAATGAGAAGGAGAGGGGTCCTTTTAAAGGAAAGTGTGGAGAGGAATGCATCCTTAAGAGCAATGTGGGATAAATCCCTAAAAAGGCAAGTAAGAGGAAAAAGCCCACCACTTAGGAATATGTGTGGAAAAAAGGAGTTTTATTTATTTTTATTTGATTTATTTCCTTTTTTTCATCAAAAAGAGAGCTTTAAATGAGGATTTTATTTATTTAATTAAAAGAGGGATTTTCTTTTAATTAAATAAGATTATTTAATTTAAAAAAGGGATTTTATTTTAATTAAATAAGATCATTTTATTTAATTAAAAGGGGTGTTTTCTTTTAATTAAATAAGATTATTGATGAAATGATCAAACCTTAGCAAATATTGAAATAATTGAATTAAGTACTATTTGATCAAGGAAATTGATTTGAATTAAAAATATTGTAAAACATTGGTTCAGGAAATTGATAAATTGATTCTGTCATTTGATAAATTAAAGAATGGGGGCCCATAGTCTAGGCGACCATTTTAGGGTGCATACATTTTATAAGCTTTATATTACTTTCATTTCAAAGTTTTGAACTTGGAAAACAACAAGCATCAATATATGGTTTATAGGCAGTTTCAGTTATAAAGTTTCAGTAATACTGATTTACCCCTCCCCTCTCAGTCCCATCTTTCCATAGTCATTCCAACAATTGGTTTTAGAGTTGCTACTCTTGAGTTAATAGGTTTGACCACCTAAGAGTTAAAGATCTTAGTCATGGAAATTTTTAGGAAATTCAAAAGGATTGATGGTCTTGAACCTGAGTTGGAAAGTGCAAGAGAGTTAATCATTGATCTAAAAAATAAACTTGAGAAGCCTCTAAAGATTATAAGGAAAATATATGATGAACTAAAGGTTACACAAGAACAAGTTGATACACTTGAGAAAACATTTGAAGGAAGTGTAACTGATGAGTCAGAATTAGATATAAGAGAACTACTGGAAGAGAATGATTCACTTACCGAGAAGTTGGACCTAATGAACATAGATCTTGAAACCAAGATGAAAAGAATAACTAAATTGATTGAAGGAAAAATGGCTGCGGAAGATGAAAATAAAATGGGAGAAGATGATAAAATACAAGTTGAAATCAGGTTAACTAAGAAAGATAATGAGATTATGAGAATGACCCAAGCTCACTATGATATGACCAACCAACTTTTGAATGGAAATCAAAATAACACAAGAATGGAGTTTGATCAGAAGCAAAGAAATGATAAAACATGAATTGGATTCAAAGAGAACAACAATACTGAGAAAGGAGAATCATCTAATGCATAGAAAGATGAAGGCACCACGCCCCCACCGAAACAAAAGAAGCCAAGTTGAAATTATTGTGGGAAGCCTGGACATACTGCAAATTTTTGCAGAAGCAGGAAATGTAAATCACTGAGTGCACCTAAATTTGATGGTTACTGCTTTAGATACAATAGGTATGGACATCAAGATTTTGAATGTAGAAAGAATCTCGCTAACAACAAAAGGAAATATAATTTTGATGGTTACTGTAAGAACTACAATAAGTATGGGCACAAAGCTAAAGAGTGTAGAACAAAGAAAATAAATGACAAGTGGAAGCCAAACCGAGAGAATGCTAATACTAACCGAGTAGGCACATCAATACCTTGGGACTATATTACAATAATTTCATGTTTATCCTGAGGAAGGTGTTAGTGATTTTTATTGCAGACGTTGATAATAAATCTTATGCATAACACTGTAAATCCAAAGATGCATATGACAATAACAAACACTAATGCAATATGCATTTTCATCCTTCTTCACTTTGAGATTCAAGCTCAGTCGGGTTTACCTTATGGATTCACTTCTTTAAGGAATCAACAATAATATTTGCATTCTTCAACACAAATTATAATCACTTATGCTCTCAAAGAGAAATTGAAAGATTATTTGATTTTAAAGATTGATGATGATAACTACACATTAAGCACATACTAGTGCCTCATCCAGGGCATAGAGTAAAGTAAACATGCATTCACAAAAACCTTTTACCTTCAACACACCCATAACCCAAATGAAATGCCTTACAGATCACTCTTCTCATTCCCATACCCAGACATCAAATTCATATGTAAATCTTAAATCCTCTGGAACTACTCTCAAGAATTACCCTTCCCTTGAAAGAAACTCAAGAACAATCCCACAATTTACCTAGTAAATTAGTGTATTAAACACGCCTTACAAATTCAACACACAAGGATTCAGAGTTAATACAAGAAGACATCATAAATATGCAAAGGGATTCCACTATATTTTCATTAAACGTTCTCTGCTTCAATACATTTGAATTGAAAAAAACTCTAAAATAGGACTCAAATTAGAAACTATAGTTGCAGTTTTACATTCACTATCTCTTTTAAAAACATAAGTCTTACTACTTATAGAATTCAATAGCCATCTCAGAATCCCAGAAGAATCAGGATGCAACAATATTTAGATGGATAGGAAAAGACAAAAAGATCTTAAAAGACAAAAACAGTTACAATTTGATTTGCTATCAGAGGAAAGAAAGACTTGAGAAGCTCTTTGTAACCACTTTGAAGCTTCACAGTTGGCACCTTTGTTTGTAGATGTTCAAGGTAACTTCTTAAAGTTTTTATGAGAATATTGACCACTTTCACAACTAACATACAATATTAATTGAAATATTTTCCCTCCCTGTTATCATGGATCAGGTGCCAAGTGTCTTTCACTCTTCTTCTATTGCTTCCAAGTCAGTGGTTGCCTATCTTTTCTTCTTGGGATTTATGCTCTTATCCCACTGTGCAACCTCTTCCTCTATTGTCCATTTGAAATTATTTATGCCCTGTAACTATTTCATTTTCCTGTCCCACCTAGAATCAGTTATAGCCCTTGTATCTGCCAAAAACTTGGCACAATCTATCTCAACTTTGAACACATCATCTAGAACCTTATTGTACTTGTCCATATCCAAATAATTATCTTTGGCAAGGAAAGATTCCTCTTTTGGTACTAATGTATCAAATCCACTCCTCCATTCCTCAACACCTTTTGAATCACCATTTTCATTGTGCATAGGAGGCATATACTTATTATAATCTGGGCCAAACATATCTGATTTCAACTTTACTTGATTAGATTTTCCCTTAAAGAAAGACAAGGATGCACCAATTTGTTAAATTATCTCCCAAACCTCTTTAACTAATTCAAGAATATCTGGCCTATGAGGTTGCAACATTTCTATCTTCTCAAATAAGGAACTCTTGCAGGACCATACACTAAAAAATGGACCTAGGGTTTCCACTGCATCTTTGACATCCTTGTCAATTTGCTGCAACATACTGCATAATTTGTGAGCTAGATCCAATTTGAATTTTATCACGTCGATTCTATGTTGTAAAATATTGATTAAAGCAGAGAGAGCAACCTCATTATTTTCCTTGTTAAATTGCTCAGCTAATTGAGTAGACTCCTTAGTGACAAGAGGTTTAATAAATTCTATTTTCTGAACATGAGGGGGAATAAATTTGAGCACCTCTTCCAATTTTTTTCTCATGTCATCAAATTCATCCTCCAACACTTTAATCTTCATCAAAACATTCTCTCTGTCTTTGGCTATGACAATTGTTTCTTGATGCAACCTCCCATATCTTTTAGACAACTGCTCTATCTTGGCTTCATTAAGGTGGAAACAATGTGTAACAATATGAGAAACTTCCATGTCATCTATATTTTGCACTGTCCATATGATTTTGTTTCCTTCCATGCTCTCTGCCACATTGACTAGTGAAGGATTTTGTGTCCTTGGAGCTAAGGACCACATATCAAGGGTTTGAGATTTAGGGTCATATCCACATCTTGTGATAATATCTCCTATCTGTGTCTTTGAAGACAAGTAAGCTTCTGGTTGTCTCCTTATCTGACCTATGATGAAGGTAGAAGCTAAATACCATCCTAGTACTGATGACATGTAATTGATTGAATGTTTGATAATGTTAAGTTGAAGATGATGCAAGACATTAAATCAGTTAATGGTTTGTATTGTCATTGATGTCAACTTGATATCATCTATACAGTCATGTACATAATGCCAAAGACTTCAGAGAATCAATGGAGAAAAGATTATGCTTTCAACAATGCATAAAAGTCAAGTATTCACTAAGTGACAGACAACACCGATGGAGTGCACACCATCGGTAAAGGCAAAGAACAAAAGTCATAGTGATACCCAAAGAGCAGAAGATAATGTTGCCTGACGAGAAAAATCTAATGATGCCTGACGAACGGAGATCCTAAAGCTGACTGGAGTCACACCGACGGAATTGGCAGTTATCACCGACGACTAGCTGCAGAGTTGACCGACAGAATAGAGAGTTTAGAAAATGACAAAATATCTAGCTAGAAGAGCTTAAGGATAGACTTAACTGGTTTTTTTATTTTTTTTATTTGACCATAGTTAAGTAATTGATTTAAAGAATATTTGTACAGTTGGCAAGAAAATAACTACGAGATAAATTAGGAGTTAAAGCTTTAAATCAGATTGGCTGGATTGTCTTTCATGCCAAGAATCAAGAATCAAGAAACAATGAATATCATGTCTATATAAGAGACAAGCATAATTCATTTCCACAATCACATACATGGGAAGGGGAGTGAATAGAAAGAGGACGATGAAGAGAAACTGATGAAGGATAACTTCATACAGTCTTGATCAATCAAGCTGAAGGAGAGCTAAAGAATTCTGTAGACACCGATGAACAGTGAAGCACAACATCACAGAGCAGAAAGTGTGGAGCACAAAGAATTGAATTGATACATTGATCAGAGAGGTAATGTACTTAAATAGATCTGAAAATATGCAATTCAAGCTGCATTAGAAATAGGTCATAGTGTTTCAGTTTAACCATTGAAGCATCAAGTCTCTTAACAAAGGACTTAACAATCTTCTATATATTGAGGTACATCCCAAGGAGTGCCAAAAAGGTTGATTCATGAAAGTAGCATTGAAATTGCATAAATCCTATTGAACTTCTAAGAAGGCTGATTCAAGGATGGTAGCAAGATTTTCCTAAAGCCTATTGATAGTCTAAGAAGGAGCCTGATTCAAGGATGGTAGCAAATAGATGCCTGATACTAAGTGACAAAATCTATGTATAAAATCCTCTAAAAAATTCACACCTAACAGTGTGTTTGTAACCTTTAACAGGGTTGGCTCCTAACAAGGCTCACTTCAAAAGAGTGAAAATTTGGGGTACTGGTCCCAGTGGTTTTTCCCTTAACAGGGTTTCCATGTTAAAATCCATGTGTTATGTGTGTATAGTTATTACTTTACTATCTTACATTTCACATATGTATTTCTGGATTGATTGGTATACTCTACATATTTACTGAGTATCGGTAAATAGTTTTACTACTTCTCGGTAATCAAGGAAAATCGACAGACAGTTAATTATTATAAGCATTTCATGGCATGCATCTTGTAGGGACTTAATAATCTGAGATATATGTTGATTGGTGGTTAAAGTTTAAAGGATAATTTTTGAAGCCACTGATTCACCTCCCCTCTTAGTTATTACTAACAATTGGTATTTGAGCTTGTGTACTTAGAAGGAAGGTTTCAAGACCTAAGTAAAGATCACAAGATGAACATATGAGATGTGCCCAAATTGAACAAAGACAACTTTTCTTCATGGAAAAGTAGGATAAGACTCCACTTATCAGGTATTGGTAATAATGTTACTGAATACTTAGATACTGAATATGTGTTGCCTATAGGAGTATTGATAGTAGATCAATTGAGAGAGAAGCATGAGCATAACTGCATGGTCATAAAGCTTTCTTCCTCTCTCTCTGATGTTGAATTTGAAGATGTCAAGGGCTGCAAAACTACAAAGAAAATGTGGGACAAACTGAAGCTTGTACATAGAGGTGATACAAATGTTCTGAGAGCCAAGGTAGAAATCCTTAGAGGAAAGTTTGATGATCTCAGAATTAAAGAAGGAGAAAACATCACACAATACAACACAAGAATAAAAGAAGTAGTCAATGCTATACGAGGTGTTGGAGGTACACTTGAAGAAGAAACAATGGTAAGTAAAATATTAAGAACCTTATTGGCTATATATGCTATTAGAGTTTTTGCTATTCAAGAAATGAGAGCAGTAGCAAATAATACAGTTACTCTTGACAGTTTGATTGGTAGACTGATTTCATTTGAGATGAATAACTTTGACAATAGTGTCTTACCAAGTTTAGAGTCTGCATTTAAGTCTTCTATAAAAATAAGCAATCCAATCATAGATACTCATCTAGAAGGGACAGTGAAATGAAAGTGAAAAAGAAGATCTAGATGAAATAGAACCACTTATGGCTAGAAGAATACAAAGAGGCAAAGGTAAATACAAAGGTAAGCTACCACTTGTATGCTTTAATTGTAAAGAGATTGGACACTTTGCTGCAAGATGTCCTAACAGAAGAAAAGATGACAAAAATAATGGCAGATCTTTTGAGAAGAAATCTGACAGAGGTGATAACAAAGATCACAGAGGTTACTAACAATCAGAAAGAAAGGATACCCAAGACTAAAAGGATAAATGCAAGAAGGCTAGCTACCTAGCTGCTTGCAAAGATGAAGATACTGACACCAAACCTGATGATGACATCGAGATGGTATTTGTAGCTGTGAAAGATGATTCAGATGAAGATGAAAGGTATGAAGAAACTACACTCATATCTAAGGTTAGTAAGAATGATATTTGGATTATAGAGAGTGGCTATGCTCACCATATGACCGGTGACAAAGAAAAGTTTAACACTTTTGAATATTATAATGGTGGTACAGTAAGAATGGGTAATGATACACCTTATCTAGTTGAAGGTAAAGGAACAATAATGCTGAATAACCTGATTAAATGTGAAAATGCTTATTGGGTAAAAGGATTGAATTATAATCTGTTGAGTGTTTCTCAGTTGAATAATTCAGGTCACAGAGTAGCATTTGAAAACAAGAAGGCAAAGATCTTCAATGAATCAGGAAAACTGATTGGCACCGGTGAACAGACTAAAGGTAACTTATTCTATCTGAATGATACTAACACCACTTGCTTAATGACTAGAAACGAAGACATATGGTTGTGGCACAAAAGATAGTGTCATGTGAATTTTGACAACATGATGAAAATAAGAAGAAGAAGAAGTGTAAGAGGCTTAATGACGATGACAAAGCCAGACAACATTATGTGCAAAAATTGTCAAAAAGGTAAAATGACAAAGTCTAGTTTCAAAAGTAAAGCCCATACATCTGATGATATTCTAGAATTAGTCCATACTGATTTATGTGGACCTATGAGGACAAAGAGTTATTATGGAGATAGATATTTTATTCTCTTTGTTGATTATTACTCTAGAATGATGACAGTCATGTTTTTAAAAGAAAAATTTGAAGCATTCAAGATGTTTAAATGGTATAAGGCTATGGTAGACAAAAAAGTGGTAAGGATCTAAAATGTTTAAGATCAGATAGAGGAGGAGAATTTATATCAAACGAATTCACTAATTTCTGTAATGAGCATGGTATAAAAAGACATATTTTTGCACCAAGAACACCACATCAAATTGGGATTGCTGAGAGAAGGAGTAGATCAATAGTTGATTGTGAAAGAACACTGATGATAGAAAAGGAAATCACCCAAATCTTTTGGAGGGAAGTTGTCAGCACTACTGTTTATACACTTAACATAGTACAATTGAAGGACACAAATAAGACACCTTATGAGCTATGGTATGAAAAGAATGAGCTAGAAAGCACACAAGAACCAGAAGACTACAACAAGTTTGTATATTGTGAAGAACCCATAACTCTACTCGAGCAACAATGCTTAATTCCAGAACAATAGAATATTGTAACAGATGGTCAGAATGTTGTTACCGATGGTCAGGATAATGATCAAGATAATGTGCAAGGTAATGAAGATCAAGATGATACACAAAGAGCTATACTTGTACTTGCAAGATATGTAAGAAGGAACCATCCAGAGGACCATATCATAGGAGATAAGAAAGCTGGTACAGGAACAAGAAGTAAGTCTTTAAACTCAAATTTGTAATCACCTAAAAATGGTCATCTAAACCCTAGACCCCCAATCTCAACAATTAATCAACAAACCCTAATCTTGATTATTCTAAGTCCTAAATCAAATAGGCAATTCATCAAATTCAAACTGATCTGACCTAAACCCTAGGTCCTAATCAATCACCTTACTTGATTAATTAATTAATTCCTAAAATCACAATACATTGGCAAATAAACTTTATACTATTATTTAATTAATATGTCAGTTTATTTGCCAATGTAATGTGATTTTAGGAATTAATTAATTCATCAAGTAAGGTGATTGATTAGGACCTAGGGTTTAGGTCAGATTAGTTTGAATTCGATGAATTGTATGTTTGATTTAGGACTTAGAATAATCAAGATTAGGGTTTCTTGATTAATTGCTGAGATTGGGGGTCTAGGGTTTAGATGACCATTTTTAGGTGATTACATTTGCCCCTCTTTGAATTGATGTGTGATCAGTGCATTGACTCAAAGACTTGTTAGCGAGAAGACCCTGAATAGTTTGATTTGAAGCGATGAAACCATTCTTTTGAAGAAGAAGATCGACTTCGAGCTTGATTAGATGAAGATTGATCAAAATATATAAAACAAAGTGCTCAGTTTGATTTGAAGTGATGAAACTGAACATCTGTTAGGAACTCTTAAACCTTTTGCTTGGTTTGAGAAAATAACCAGTTTGATTTGAAGTGATGAAACTAATTATCATTAAGAGATTTGATTAGCAATCAAATTGACTTGATTTGAAGCGATGAAGCCAAAATTATCAATGTATCTGGTTTCAATAATGAATAGCTTGTATAAGACTGATCTTCTCTGGTTTTGAGTGTATTCATCATTGTATAAGACCATTGGTTAGGTTACCTTTGATTTGAGATGATCTCAAATTGATTTGATGCAATGAAGCTGAGATGCCCCAAGCGACGGGGTTTTGATTGAGGGTGTAATCACTGGAATGTTGATGTCCTGATCCTACCCTCTTGGGAGTAAAATTGAAATATGGCTAGGTGCCCCAGTGATGAGAAGCAATTCAATTGATTAGACAATTTAGGAAGAAACTGATCTAATTAGAAAGAGGTCCCACATGGTTAGGACAAAAGATGTACTTGATGAGAGGTCTTGTTTGACTGAGATTGACCAAAAGTAAGATACATGGATTGATTAGAGATTTCCATTAATTGTGTAAGTGGTCAATTTTAGATTTTGATTTCGATCCTAAAAATAGAATCAGGACAGTTGATTTAGCAAGGGGTGTCATGACCACTTGACGATGATAATATTGATCGATTAGAATCTTAGATCCTTCACATTGGATAAAGATACAATTATTATGCTGATTTTAACACTATGCAGATGTAGATGCAAATGCAAGACTAACATGAATGCAACCTAAGGTGTAGTCACTGAGCTTTAGCAGTTGAAAATTTTCATCATTGAGCATTTTGTGGAAAATCAGAGTCGATACAATCCTTACTAGTGCCACTACGACCATAAGAATATGAATATGACTTTCATTGGATAAGATATGGGAAACTAACGTAAGCATCGAGGCACAATGACCGAGATGACCTAAACATTGTTTCTAGTTGATGTTGCAAGAGTACACTAGTATCGAGGCATTCAAAGCTAAGATAACCATCAGTGTGATCTTACATAAACAAGAAGAGCAATAATAGTCAAGGAGATAGTTTTGACCTCACCCGGTATACAAATAAATATGAACGAGGGATGTGAGGCTTTTCTGCCTTAATGCAGGAGCTCTTATCACATACACCCTGATTGTTTGACATTGCCAAATCATTGGAACCAAACCAACAAGTAGTAGACAAAGAAAAGTTTAATGAAATCAATGAAAACAGACATCATACAAATAGAAGTTCAACATACTTCAACCAGTTTCAACATTTTCTGATGTGTATATGTATAAGGGTGTTAAGAAACACTGTTGTGCTTGTGAGTGCTTTGTGTTTGATTGATATCAATCTATTGTTTATGTTTGCGATATCCAATGTGAGTTAAGAAACACAAATGTACCCAAAGATAGTGTTAAGAAACATTGTTGATTGTGGTGTTGAGAAACACCTGTTTGTGTCAGTAGTGAGTTGTCCTTCATAAATGACAAGATTACTAACTCTGGTGTAAACCAAAGATGTGATCAAATTGGGGACCCATGCCCCTAGTAGAAAATGACAATAACTGACTTGAATCATACTGTGACAACAAATCCGATTTGATTGCCCCCAAGTTATGACTCTAGATCGGTTTCAAGCCAAGAGGGTTCTCAGAAGAACCATAGTGTCAGGAAAGTGACTGAAAGATATGTACAAACTGAAGCAAAGGATTGATGCCAAGATTGAGCATTGATAGATGGAGTGCTGAGTACAAGAGGTGCCTGTTTACCAGGTTTTCACCTTCTTGGTGGAGATTAATTTTTTGCTACCATGGTGCCTGTTTACCAGGTTTTCACCAAGGCACTTTTTCTTCTTTTTCATTTTTTTTTTGTTTTTTTTTGTATTTTTCCATTTTTTGATTGATACATCAAAGTGCCTATTGCTAGGTTTTCACCAAGATGATCATTTTTTTCAGGACTTTTTCCAATTTTTAAATTTTTTAGAGATTACTTGATCTCAAGAAAGATCACATTGGTTTGCCCCCAATGTCTAGCAAGGTAGAGGACATTATAGATGGACGAGAAAGATGATGGATGAGGTGAATAGACAATGATGAATGGAGAGGGTGAATGCGACCCTAAATGACAGTCTCCTCAAGATTACCCAAGCTAGGGAAAAGAGGAATATAGCAATGTAGGCTCAAGGAGCGGTGCTAGATAACGTATAAGATAATGACCCGATGTCATGAAAGGCATGTGGTCCAAAAGAATGGACATATCAAGAGAGTTCTAAGAAATTTTTTTTCCATTTTTGATCAAGACCAAGGGGTCAATTTTGGATAGGATATAGCCATGATAGCACAATCAGGATAAGGAGTGATGGAGGTACAAGTGCATGTTTTGGATTATGACATGAATGCTCAGAGATAGGAAGGATAGGCTTGGGATAAGAAAGATAATGATAGTGTGCCATGGATGAGAGAAATTGAATAGGATGATGGAAAAGATAATGCATATCAGGATACACGATGCTCATGGATAGGTTCAACCTTGTCAAGATTAGCATAAGGAACATCGATGTTCACAAGCTAGATGGATGTAAGGTATGATGGATAAGATGACATGGAAGGAAATTTCCCCCAAGTGAAGAGTGCAAGTAGGAGGAATTACGCATGCCACCTGCTTGCCAGGTTTTCATCATGGTACTTATTCAAGGTGCCATAAGAAGTGGTTTTCACCATAGGACAAATTGATTTATCTTTACTTTTGTTACCAAGGTGCCTGTTTACTAGGTTTTCACCAAGGAACTTTTTTTTAATTTTCTTTTCTATTTTGTTTTATGGAGGAACTTAAGATTCTTTCTCTTTGGATAGCGATCCTTTAAAAGATATGTTATGATGAGCCAAGGCCGTTGAAAGTATGCTCAAAGATGCTGATAGGGTGATGGTAGGGAGAAATGATATGGAGGATAAGGGAGATGGTAGCCAATGATTTATGTGAGGGATTGGATATGAGGAATGGAAGGATATGAGATGGATGGGTAAGAGGTAGGTGCAGGATATAAGATCAACATTGACACACCCTGTGAAGGGTAGCAGACAAATGGAGGAAAAATGGATGGAATAGCTTGAGCCTTTGATGTATGAGTTGATATGGATCTTGGTACACAAGGACCCAAGATGGATGAAGTATTCAAGGTAATGAATTTTGGGACATGAGGACCCAAAATAGAGTTTGAAGATGGGAGATGTTGAGATGGAGATAAAGTGGAAGTATTTGGAAGCTTGGATGCCAACTTTGAATTTTCCTTTTTGTTCAAGCATTTTAAGAGAGACTTGGGAATCCACATAACTTTTGATTTTCTTTTTGTATCCAAGTACTTTAGAATAGGCTTGGGAATCCACATAGATTTTGATATTACATTGCTTTTGGATGACGTAGAACACAGTTCTTCCATGATGGATTTAGGAACCCATATTTTCTTTGATTTTAATCTTTGCTTAGATTTAGAACGAAATTCTTCCATGATGGATTTAGAAACCCATAGTTTCTTAGTTGACCCTTGTGGTCTCTTGAGTATTTCCTTTTTCTTTGTAGTCACATGTCGATTAGATGGGACATAGTGATTTTCATATGAAAGTGGATTCGTGTACTTGTGATTTCTTTGTTGCACATTGAAATTGCTTCCAAAAGACTTAGGAACTGTGGATGAATAGGGTTGATATGAATGGTTCATATGGATGGGTTGATAAGGATTTTTCAAGGATGTATGTCTTTGTTGATCTTGATAGGGGATAGGGTAAGTGGATGGAGGGATATAAGGACCCAATATAGATGGAAGGTTTGATGATTTCAGATTTGGGATATAGGGACCAAGGATGGAGTTGGAGGATAGTAAAGGATGATGCTTACATTTGAATGGAGGGATATAAGGTGTGGAAGGGATATCAAAATCTTTAGAGTGAGCTGCACTGCCAAGGATCTTCTCTTTAAAATTCATCTTTATGTCAATAGGAGCATGAGCAGCTTTGATATGAGCAATTTTGATAAGAGCATCTGAAGCTTGAGTGGATTCATTTTTCAGCAAGGGATTTGGAGGAATGATGTTTTCTTGAGGTGGATATTGAGGAGCATGACAAGGAGATGGTGGGATGCTTTGATCTTGACAAGGATCTTTAGATGGTGTACAAACTTGATTTTTAATAGGCCCATTAGAGATGCCAGAAAGGATATCTTGATCTTGCTTGGGAGATGGATAAGATATAGGAAATGTAAGAGTTTATTCTTGGAAGAAATGGAATGGGTTGAGAGGATTATCATGAGACTCTTGAGGTATGTGACTTTGGTCAGCTGTTGGATAAATATGGATGGTGTCTTGATCTTGATCATTATTGATATTTGTTTCTTCACACTTTGGATTTCCCTCTTGACATGGAGCCACTTCTAAGGATGAGGTGGGAGTTTTGATCTACATGAGGGATTTTTGACACGATGATGGACAATCATTTGTAGTAGGCATGATAAGTGTTGAAACACGTGGAAGCTTTAGGTTGATGATCTTTGAAGCCTGAGAAATACTTGCAGCCATATGCTGATTAGCTTGGATCTCTTTTAGAGATAGTCCTTGAGGGTAGAAATAGTCATCATTAGGCTCAGTTCTTGATGGAGATGATGTGGCTATTTTTGAAGCTTTAGGAGATGGAGGAATGATGGAGGAAGTAGATGTGATCTGCGAACCATTGCTAGACATGGATTCTTGATATTGATCATGCTCGAGATTAGATGAATCATTAGGATTTTCAACTTTGATTATGCCATCATCTATGAGATCTTGGATTTTAT
>MU223391.1:240295-278790 GCA_018584345.1 Thuja plicata
GTAACTGATTGAATGTTTGATAATGTTAAGTTGAAGATGATGCAAGACATTAAATTAGTTAATGGTTTGTATTGTCATTGATGTCAACTTGATATCATCTGTACAGTCATGTACATAATGCCAAAGAATTTAGAGAATCAATGGAATAGAGATTATGTTTTCAACAATGCATAAAAGTAAAGTATTCACTAAGTGACAGACAACATCGACAGAGTGCACACCATCGGTAAAGGAAAAGAATAAAAGTCATAGTGATACCTGACGAGCAGAAGATAGTGTTGCCTGACGAGAAAAATCCAATGATGCTCGACAGATGGAGATCCCGAAGCTGACTAGAATCACACCAATGGAACTAGCAGTTATCACCAATGACTAACTGTAGAGTTGACCGACAGAACATAGAGTTCAGAAAATGACAAAATATCTACCTGGCAGAGCTTAAGGATAGACTTGACTGGTTGTTTTATTTATTTTATTTGACCAGAGTTAAGTAATTGATTTAAAGAAGATTTGTACAGTTGGCAAGAAGATAAGTATGAGATAAATCAGGTTTTAAAGCTTTAAATTAGATTGGCTGGATTATTTTTCATGCCAAGAATCAAGAATCAAGAAATAGTGAATATCATGTCTATATAAGAGACACGCATAATTAATTTCCATAATCACATACACAAGAAGGGGAGTGAATAGAAAGAGGATGCTGAAGAGAAACTAATGAAGAATAACTTCATACAGTCCTGATCAATCAAGCTGAAGGAGAGCTAAAGAATTCTATAGACACCGACGAACAGTGAAGCAAAACATCACAGAGAAGAAAGTGTGGAGAAAAAAGAATTGAATTGATACATTGATCAGAGAGGTAATGTACTTAAATAGATCTTAAAATCTGCAATTCAAGTTGCATTAGAAATAGGTCACAGTGTTTCAGTTTAACCATTGAAGCATCAAGTCTCTTAACAGAGCATGACTTAACAGTCTTCTATATATTGAGGTACATTGCAAGGAGTGCCAAAAAGGTTGATTCATGAAAGTAGCCTATTGAAATTCTAAGAAGAAGGTTGATTCAAGGATGGTAGCAAGATTTTCCTAAATCCTATTGATAGTCTAAGAAGGAGGTTGATTCAAGGATGGTAGAAAATAAATGCCCGATACTAAGTGACAAACTCTATGTATAAAATCCTCTAACAAGGTCACACCTAACAGTGTGTTTGTAACCTTTAACAAGGTTAGATCCTAATAGGGCTCACTTCAGAAGAGTGAAAATTTGGGGTACCGGTCCCAGTGGTTTTTCCCTTAACAGGGTTTCCACGTTAAAATCCATGTGTTATGTGTGTATAGTTATTACTTTACTATCTTACATTTCACATATGCATTTCTGGATTGATTGGTATACTCTTCATATTTACTGAGTATCGGTAAATAGTTTTACTGCTTATCGGTAATCAAAGAAAATCGACAGATAGTTAATTATTATAAGCATTTCATGGCATGCATCTTGTAGGGACTTAATAATCTGAGATATATATTGATTGGTGGTGAAATTTTAAAGGATAATTTTTGAAGCCACTGATTCACCCCCCCCTCTCAGTTATTACTAACAGGTACAAGTAGCATCCCACTAGATTTCACCAATTTCTTGGCCTTCTCCACTGTAATAACCTCTAAGCTGGGTCATAGGCTTTAAGAGCTTGCGAAGCCTCATTTCATGGAGTAGTGCCACCATTGATATGCAATTTCTTGCCTATTTCCTATTATTTTCTCCAAATTAGGAAACTCTTGAATTCATCTCTTTTGATGAAATCTTCATCACTTAAGAGTTTTTCTTGGTAAATTTCTCTTTCATCTCTACCCATCTGGAGGAGAAATTAAATTTCTTCTTGAATATCCTTTCTCTTTCCCTCTTTGATGTTTTTTCTCAATTAGTGATAATAAGGCCTATCACTAGGGACCAAAGCAGCTAATCTATCCTTTTTCTTCTCATGCCTCATCTTCTTGGAAGACTCTTCCTCCTTTGTTCTCTGATTCTTCTCTAGAGGCTCACTTGTTACCTCTATATCAGGAACACTTGGCCCTTGCTAAAAAATAGGTGGCTCATTTATCTATGGAGGGATATGCTACTCATAGGACCCCTCAGTAGTCTCTTCATAATTAGAGGATGAGTAACTTCTAGGTACTTTCTATTTCTTCTCCAACTGGTCTAAAAGTTGATTATACAAAGTATCATACACGCCAATCATATTATTAATCCCGGACATGTAAGGGAGATCAGGGAAGTATCCTCCAAATGTAATCCCCGTCATTTTCAATTGCACTTCCAAATCAATCACCTCTGAGAACTTTCCATTTGTTTGTTCTATTTCCTTTTCATCTCTTATATTTCTGATGAGGTCTTCTTCATCATCACATCCTTCATGCTTAAGGATGGTGCCAAAACTTGGATTCAAAAATTTCTTTGCACTTTTAATGAACCCCTTTGGGTCTAAATATATGAACTCAGCAACACCCAACTTGTATTGATTCAACCATTTATTGATCCCATCCAAATCCCTTTTCCCAATAACAAAATCACCAATCTTCAATTGTCTTGGTCTGAATGTCCCTTTTCTATGGGGAGCCAGATGCTCTTTGTTTGTCCAAACTAGCTGCCAAATAAAATCCATGAGTGCAATTCTTGGGGGAACAAATTTTGAGAGTATATGTGGAGGCCGAGGGCATCCATACACCCTAATCAAAGTATAAGTCTTCTGCAAATAAAAATCACCCCAATTGTTGTCATGAGGCCAATTCTTCATATAATCACAAGGGCTTAGAAGCCTTAATACACTGTTAGACAATCTAGAAATATTAATACCAAGCATTCATAGAATTGTATGAATAATCCAGTTCTGAAGCCCATAGAATTCATGTTCATTAGAGGTGTAATTCCAAACCCTAAGCCACAATTGTACATGGTTTGGTTGACCATGAAGGACTGTTCTAGGTATCAACATTTGTAGATCAAAATTATTAACATTGTAGAACAAAATCAGATGCATAAACAAAGAATATGAAATGGGGTTTCTTGTTCTCTTTTATTCTCATAAGACCCCTATGAATTTGGTCAATCACATACTTAATATAACCATAATTAGTATTAACAAGGGAATTTTGTATATCTAGGATAATCATCAGGAGGTTTTCAGGCATTGTTTTAGCATCTCCATCTGACCCTAATACTCTGTTCAACCCGTATGCCAAATATTTCATATAGAAATGCAAATCCTTGAAATCATAGAGTGCATTCATATGACTGGGAAAGGGAGCTACATAATTCCCCATTTTAGGCATAAAATTGGGGATTAAATTCTTAACAAGATTGATTTATTTCTTATACCTTTCTTTCTCCTTACCCAAATCAATTTTTGTAGATAAAGAATTGTAAATATTGAAGTCTTTCATGAAGGGACCTCTATCTAAGGACACTAAAGCAGTCTGATCACCCTTCCTGATGGTTTTAGATACTGGATCATAAGCCCTAGCTAATTATACAAGAAATTCAACATCTAAGAACACATATGGGACTATTAAGTTCCCCAAACCTAGGTTCCAAGCATTATAGACAGAAATTTGTTTGACTCTATTATTGTAGAAGTTATTGAAAAGATGATATCCAGAACAATTCAGAGTGACAGGGTCTCTACAATTAGCCATGTAATCAGAGAAAATATCATCACTAACCTTTTTATTTTGTGATGACCCATGTAGTAGTGTGATGAATTCTTCTAAAAACTTACGTTTCACCTTCTGTTCTTCTCCTGATTCCTTAGACCCTTCACTGGAGGCAACCTTGCTAGACTCTGGTTGACTCATTTTCACTGTTTCTTCAAGTCTTGTTCTCTGAATAAGCTCTTCTTACCAATTATTTACAAATTCTCAACTACTTACTACACTTCTCTAAACTTTTGATAACTGGAGATAGCAGCGTTGTGTCTTTATAACGTTCAACAATGAATTCAACCAACTTGCCAAGATCACAAAGTATCATTTTTCAATTACCTCTACATTCATACGACATGCACCAAATTTAATTTTGAGCTAGCCGTGGCATGTGAAGTTGACATGCATTTCAATTTTGAAAACAAAGTGGAAAAAGGAAATCATTTTTTTTCTTCTGTATTTCCCCTAAAACCTCAGAGTTTGTAAAAAACCCCAGCTAAAAGCTTATTGGCTAGACTCCTTTGCTTTTTCCACCTCAGTAGAGCACTTTAACCTTTTAGGATCTCTGAATCTTCTTATCATTTAAGAATTTAACCACTCATCACTTGGAGATCATGCGATAACCATTTTCTTAGAATCTCACAATACTTTTCTTAACTATGGTTTCATCACAAGATTCAAAGATAAGGCTTTCTCTGAATCGCTGAATACTTGTCTAACACCACAGTTTACCCTGAGATTGAGTGACTACCACAGATATTGCACATAATGAGCATACATGTCACCATCTCTCAGAACCTCTGAATAATGAAACAATGACCGTTAAAATCATGAGATTCAACGACAAGGAAATCATCACTAACATTAACCACCTTGTCCAAATATCTAGATGTTAGTGGTAACCACGATCATATTATGAGATTAGGTGACTGAGGGATATCTTGATCGCTGAATGCTTCCTTCTTAACCATCAAGATTGTGAGATCAAGAGATAACCTCAAACATTTTTCTCTTTAAATCTCATAATTTTTCAAACATTTTTTATTAAGTCATGAGATTGCACACACACCACTCATCTTGTGAGTCTCTAGGACACATGTCAGCATCTTGTAAAATCTTAGCCTTGTATCTCATGATCACTAAATTCCTTTTACTTAGCTTTATTTATTTGGTGATTCAGTAAAAACCACACATCTGGGTCATGATCAACAGTCACTACTTAATATCATAACACTTTTCTTAACTCCAGTTCTCTCTCGAGATTCAGAGACAACACATATCTCATAATCTATGAATAGAAGTGTTAATTATAGTTTGATTGTGAGATTTAGAGATAAAGATATCTCTGAATCATTGAATACTTGACTTAACCCAGCTTAGTTCATAAGAACCAATGATAACCCTTGATCTTTAATAGCATCTATGGTCCTTGCTCAATCTCCAAATCTTTTAAGACTTAACCGTAACTTTACGAGATTCAGTGACATAACATCAACTCTCAAGTATTTCCTTTATCGCTAGATCTCCAAATGTTATAGGCTTAACCATGAACTTTATGAGATTTTGAGAGAGTTGTTTTGCCAAGTTGTTGAATGCTAGTACTAACCGACAACCATTATGAGAATAGGAGACAAACACTTAACCATTGGGCCCGCCAAGAAACATAATACACCTTCGCTTAATCCTAGAATGAGCAAAGAATATTCTCTTTACTTATGAGATTAAGATATAACATTACTGTGATCAATCTCTAGAACTTTTGGAATATTCAATCTCATTTGTGACGTTCAGAGACAAGACTTAAAACCTTTTATCGCTAAATCTCATAATACTTTACTTAACCACCAACCTTTATGAGATTCAGAGACATGAAGAAAATAATAACCATGTGTAGTAAAGGGTCAATTATGAATGTCAACATGAAAACATAAGATCTAGGATACAACTTTGAAATTTTAAAGATAAAAACCCTACCAAAGACAAACAAGACCTAGGGTTTAGGGTTTTAAGACATTTTTGAGACAAAATTGCTTTCAGACATAGACATTTCTCAAAAAAATTGCAAGAACACTGAAACAACTTGATGCCGAGGAAAAACTTGACTAAGACCAGGAACAATTATTGACAAATATCAGAATCCTAAAATATATCCCAATAGTGGCTCTATCTGAGGATGCTTGAAAGAAAATTCATAGCAGGAATCTAGATCTCTGGGATGCAGACCAAAACCATTATAACCTACTCCTAAATCACACAACTGAAGGAAACACACCAAGGCATTTACAAGCCCTAGACTGTACATATATATAGAACTACTGTGCATGGAAAATTTAGACTTAATTGAAGAAATATTTCAGAAATTGTCCATGCACTAACAATTCTTGTTCCTCATCATCCATATTTTTCATAAAATAATAACATTTTCCATGCATCTGATTAATAATATAAGGGCCCAACCATAGAGATTCAAAATTTTTATGCTTTCCCTTATCTTCAGCCCTGAAATTCCATTGAAGAACCAAATCACCAGGCTAGAACTTTCTGTCACTTTCTCTTTTGTCAAAAAGATACTTCATTTTTTTCTATCAGTTAACATTCTCGCTTTGACTATCTCTTCTTATTTCATCCAATTCCACTAATTGAACCATTCTGTCTTGCATAAGTTTAGAGACTTCTAGACCCTCATCTTGGATGAATTTATAAACTAGAAGTAGGTTTTTCACACTCATTCTAGATTGGACACCATATACCAATTCAAAAGGGGACTTCCCCGTAGCCCTTTTCACAGTAATTCTATCTTCCCACAAAGCAAGTTTCAATTTTGCATGCCAAGCCCTCTTGTTATTTTCTAAGGTTTTCTTTAGAATCTGCATAATGCTTTTGTTACTGGATTCTTCTTGTCCATTGGCTTGTGGGTGATAAGGGGAAGAGTATGACATAACAATTCCCATTTTAGAGAAGAAATCAACAAATTCCTCTGATCTGAAACACATGGCATTATCCATTACTAGTTTAATAGGAACCCCAAACCTAGTAATTATATTGTTCATCAAAAAGTAAATCACCACTATGCTTGTGACCCTTTTAGTTGGAATTTATTCAATCCACTTAGTAAATTAATCTTTAGCAATAGCCAACTATGTCCGCCACTTGATTTCTTTGCAAATTCCCCATTAAAGTTCATCCCCCACATGGTAGAAAGTGCTTCTGTAGCTACATGATTCAGAAATAGAGCCGTTGAAAACTTTAATTTACTAGAGAATATTTGACATGGATCACATTATCTGACAAAATAATGGGCATCCTTAAACAAACATGGCCAATAATAACCAGCCCTCAAAATTTTATGAGCTGTTTCTTTGGTTGAATAGTGTCCTCCACATATTCCAGAATGCATTTCTCTTAAAACTCTTTTAGATTGCCCTTTATCTAGACATAACAACAATAATCCATCCTTATCTTTCCAATAAAATTCACCCTGCAATAATACATACCCCTGAGCTTTCAATCTCAAACTCCTCTTCTGATTATCACTCAGGCCTTCTGGGCAACGTGCATTCTTAAGAAAATACATTATATTTGTTTACCAGGGTTGCATTTCAATACTTGTAACCATTCCTTCATGGGTGATGAAATTATTCACCTGAACTAGATCCAAATTTTCCTCTTTCATTAATTTAGCTAATCCCAATCCTCTCACCAACTTAGTAATATGAATTTCCAAACCAAACTCTTGAATCCCGTTTATCCACTTACATCTTTTTCCTGTAACTTCACTCTGAACCAAGATATCCTTTACTACAACATGAGGAACATATGCATTCACTTTAGCACACACTAGATAAGGTTTGAATACCTTGACTACTTTCAACAATGCATAAGCCCACTTTTTAATTAATTCATAATTTAACTCAGCTGATTGCAGGGGCTTACTAAATAATGCAATAGGATGCTCAAATCCTTCCTCATCCTTCTGCAATAATACTGCTGCAATAGTGTAAAAAGATGAAAATTAAAACATAGAAAATGGTTTGGTATAGTTAGGATAAATTAGAACAAGAGCTTCTTAAATTGCTTGTCCAATTTTCTCAAATGCATTCCATGCCTCCTAATTCCACTTAAACTTTGCATCTTTCTTCAATAACTTGACTATTGGTTTGATTACCTCTACAAAGTTAGCAATAAATTTTCTAACAAAATTAATTTGTCCAAAGAATGACTGTACACCCTTAAGGGTTTTAGGAGTAGATACCTTTTGAATGACTTCAACCCTTTCTGGATCTATGCTTACTGTAACACCCCAAAATTGGCATCTTGCAACCCTAACCAATTTTGTTGCATTTGTCACTCTTTTAGATCATCAAAGTCCTATTGTACTAGGCAATTCTGAATTTTAACTGACTCTACTCAACCTAAGTGTCAAATGCAAAAAATCCTAAATCTGCATTAATCATACATTATGTTTAATTCCTAAATATCTATTGGCTAAACAAACCTTACGATTGAATTAATTTAATTAATAAAGTCCTAGCACTTTAATTAAATTAAATTCACCCTCCTTAGCTAAGACACATGAAAAGGAATTAAATGATATTTAATTATTAAATAAATATCCTCATTTTCAATAATTAAATTTAATTATTCAGATAATTGAGAAAAAGCAATTATGAGGTCATATTTATTTAACTAATTGGACAATCTCTCAAAAATCTTTCTTCTGTTCAGAATTGGAAACTTCTGTTTAATTATACTTTTAAGAGATAGAAAATAGATAAATCAAATAAAACAATTAAATCAAAGAAAGAAAACAGTTAAAAGCAAAGAAAAAACAATTTATTGTATTCTTTTAAATAAAGCTTTCTATTCTGAACTGGCTTTTCTATCTGTTTTATTTCAAAAGAGGAAACTTTCCATTCTGAACAATCTCTGAGTCTATAAAAGAACTCTCATTCTTCATTCAAAGCCCACTCATTTTTTTATGCATTGTTAGAATACTAAATTATTGTCACATTTCTTGGTATCTCATATAGAATAATTTCATTATTGCAATAGATTACTTTCGATTTCTAGAATAATTGCATTGAAATCATGTCTTAGAATAATCTCACATCCTTCATTTCTTGGAATAATCTTGCATTGTATTACATTCATGGAGAAAAATCCTTCATTCCTAGATTGGTCTATGGGTGTGAGACTCATTCTGAGAGCTATTTTGAAAACCCCATCTGGATTGAAGGCAACGGATCATATCACGCAGGCAGACAGGATGAATAATCTCATATTTAGTCTTGTGTGTACCTGGTGAAGAAGGACTATGTTGAAGTGTATGGTGAGTTAACAAGGCCAAATTTACCACATACATTCTTGGCACCCACCGTGGGGAAGGTACATTATGTTTTGGCCTCATTTTATTTCATCTTTTTCATTTTTTTGCATTCTATCCGTACTTCCATACAAGTTCTATTTTAATTTCGCGCAAACTTTTTGTATGTCTCGCGTGAACTTTCTAGTTCTTCGCGTGGCTTGTAGCACTTCTTCACGTGATCTAGCATACATCTTCATGTGAAATTACATTCCAGAGCTTTCATTTTGATATTTTATTGCCTCGG
The DNA here is from genome assembly GCA_018584345.1 of Thuja plicata. Taxonomy (NCBI): domain Eukaryota; kingdom Viridiplantae; phylum Streptophyta; class Pinopsida; order Cupressales; family Cupressaceae; genus Thuja; species Thuja plicata. The sequence goes on from MU223391.1 coordinate 249,601, forward strand.
TTTTCTAACCACCTGCCATTTTCTGACATCTATGTTTCTTTGATTTTATCTTTTGAAATAGCATAACAGTGGTTTGTAGGACGCTGAGATAAAGAAAAGCCATCATAAACCTATGACATATTTATTGCAGGATGCTGATATGAAGAAAGGCATTACAAACTACTAATGGGTTTATTGCAAGACATTTTTTGAAGACCTTGCATGTTTTCACAAATTCCTATGTCTATTTTTTGTAGTTAAAACACACTTTGGTTGGCGCTTAAAATGAATCATTGTCTTGCATGATTGAAGCATTTTTTAGATTGTAATCCTAAGAAATACATGAACGTATCCTCTCCCCTCACCTTTATGGATCTTGGGTGTAAGAGAAATTCATGTGATTCTTCTAGAGTGGCTACCTCCCGAGAGCTTTAGCAGAGATGGTGAGAGTGGATGCCCAACCAATAACAGGCTAAAGCCAAGCCCTTCCAAACCGGTATACAAAAAATTCTATTGTGATTAATGTCACAATAGATAGGTGTGAATTCATTGTGGCAACCAAAATCTCCTCCAGTACCCTAGTGGTGCGTTAAAGTCCTGACATCGTTAAGGTGAAAGCCTTTCTTTGAAAGGATTGGGAGAGCCCCCTTTATTGGGAAAATGACTTGATCACAACCACTTGAATGGATGACCTTACTACAAACTGTTGTTCTAGTTTTCCAAAAACCCTCTATCTATTGGCACAGAAGGTCAGAGACCAACTAAGACGCCCCACATTTTTATGGCTTTTAGTAGAGATAACAGCCCTTTGGGAAGCAATTCCTTTGGGGTTTGAAGCTTGGTATGCTTGAGAAGTGAGTGCATATGTAAGGAGGAGACCGTGCTTCCAAGATTCTAAGTTGTCCGCTAAGAGTAAGCATAGCTAAACTTTAGTTCAAGTGGGGATTCAACATATATTGTCCTGGCTATCCTAGGATTGTGATGTTCTTGTTCTGGTACTACAAATATTCTGTTTAATGTGTTTTGCGTGGGTGTATCATTTGAATAATCAAAACTATCGTCAAAACACACAAACTATCAATCTTGAACATGTCCAAAACAATCTATAACTTGAACTACCTGTCAGAAAACAATATGACTTTATCTCAGGAAATGCAAACTGGTCTCAACAGTCTGATTCTGTAAACATTCTTTTTTCAACATTTGCATAGTTTCACGTGACATTTCCCAATCTTAACATGCTTTACTACAAATCTTCACACGATATGAAATACACTGTCATGCGACATTTGGCAATAGTGACATTATTCTATCATCTTTTTCACCTGCAGTCTGGTGTCATTCTTTGCGCGAATACTGCAAATTTTCATGCGGGATGGTGAGAATCTTTATGCGAAAGAAAATTTCTTCGCGCAAAACTGGAGTCTTTTGTCCAAAACAACAAGCTAAATTCTGTCAGTCAGGTGTACTTCTGTCAAATCTAGTCTCTAATATGAGTCTATTTTTCTACCATCCATCTTCACACAGTCTGAAACTTGGTTTCTTGGGTTGAGAATTACGTGATTCTTGCTTAAACTGGTCTCATCTCATGTCTTTTTGATCTCTTTCATCTATGTTGTCATGCCTTGTGTTACAATAGTCATATCTTGGCTGTTCTAGCCTCATCTTTGATGATTTGCACCAAGGATACTTCACCTTTTGGCATGTTCTGTGCAATTACTTTGAGACAGTTTCAAGTTTGGTCCTAGTTCACATTCCTTGTTCAAAAATTTATCTATGACTGTCACGACTTGAAGTGGAAAAACATTTCCTTCAATCAATCAAGATGAATCTGTACTTTCCACACCGTTACTGGCTACATCTAGTGAGGAATCATCTTGATCTCCTTCTCCGGTATGTCGACCTTACAATAAATGGTCATTTCCAGTGGATCTTAGTAGGGTTTGAAATCCTTTGTTCCAAGAAGACCCAAATTCAGAGAACACTCAATCTTTTCATACCGAGTTTTTACACCTTGAATCCTTGCATTCTAGCAATATGACAGATCATAGTCAACTGGGTGGACCTTGTTTCAACTAGACTAAAAAACCTCCTCATTAAGAAGAGAAGGAGACAACCCAAGGGGATATCATAGAGGCCCGCAATAATAAAAACTTCATGAGAATGATGGCGGTCATAATGAAAGAAGAGAAGCATAAATACCTTCTCGAATTAGCCACCCAAGGTGCCAAACTTCCCTCTGATTACAAGGTAGAGACACTTATTGAGAAAGAGGAAGAAACTAAAAATTTCCACTTGCAAAAAGAAATGCAAACCATGCAAGAGCAACTTTCTCAACTCTTGAAAGAGAAAGACAAACCTACCACTCAATTCACATTGGACAACATTTTTCCATTCTTGTTTGATAAAAGTCTATGCAAGCCTCCTTTTCCCAAAGGAGTAGAAATTCCTAAATATAACAAATGCTTGGGTACATCTGACCCTCAAGACCATTTGAGAGAGTTTGGTGCTCTCTCCATACAATTCATACATGACACAACCTATCTTATGCATCTTTTCCCATGTAGTTTGGCAGGATCAACTATGGAATGGTTCTATAGGCTACCAACTGGCATCAAAACTTTTGATGAAATTGCCAATTTATTTCTACAAAACTATTCTCACAACATCCAACATTTGGTTCATATCCGAGATCTTTGCAACTTGAAACAAAATCATGGGGAATCCTTCTTGGCATTTCTCCAAAGATGGAGACAACTTTATACACAATATTCTCGCAAGATACCTGAATCTGAAAAGTTGGACATCTTTCTTGATAATATTCTCCCTAACTTTGGGTATAAAGTACATTTACAAGGTCCTTTAACCTTTGATGACATGATTAAACAAGCTGTCAAAATTGAGACATTTATGATCAAGAAAGGAGAACTGACCTTACACAAGGAAAATAAACAAGGGTCTTCCTCCTCAAGCAAAGATAAGTCTAAATTTCCCAACAAGAACCAAAATGTTGTGAATGATGGAGTTGTAGACAATGTGACTCCTAAGCCTTCCAAGGCTACCTTTAATCTCACTATCACGATGCAAGTGGCCAAAGCCACTGAATAGGCTGCGACAGATCCAAGTACTTCATGATTTTCTAGACCTAAACCTTGGTCTCCTAGACCCAATCGTGAATTCACTCCTTTAGGAGAACCTCTTGAGGTAGTTTACAAGACTCTTGTGGACAACCATTTACTCACTCCATTGGATAATTCATGACCTTATGATCCATAACCAAGACCCTCTTGGTGGAATGAATCCGCTTATTATGATTTTCACCAAAACAAAGGTCATAAAACTGCTACTTGTCTTAAATTGTGACATAAAATCTAGGATCTCATTGATAGTGAGGTTATTGCTGTGGGAGGTCATAACAAAAATTTTGATCACCAAGCTTTCAAAGACCCATTTCCTCCTCATGGGAAAGGTGAATCATCTAAAGGAAAAAATACTGATGCTAAGGTCAACTATACATACACCAATAATGACAATGTCATTAATATGGTTGAACTTGTTGATGCTAAATATTGTAATGTCATCATTCTCAAGGGAAAGGAATATACTTCCAAATCTAAAACACCTTTCATTTTGCAAGGGTCTACACCTCCATCTTCTGAACAAGAGTAGTCTCAAGTCAGCGCTAATGTTGTTACTCAATCTCATGCTAAGATCGTCATCAAAGGCCCTGAGCCTTCTCTGTCTACATCAACTCAACCTTCAGACAAAGCTAAGGTTGACTCAACCAATAAGAATCCAAAAGTGGGTTCCTCATCTAATGCTGCCAATTACAACATTCTCAATCAATTACAATGTACTAATGCTCAGATAACTATTTTTGAGCTCCTAAAAATCTCCCCTGCTCATAGGGAAATCCTGGACAAAGCCCTCACCGAGGAAAATGTCCCAAAAGATCTTGATCTCGACTGGTTTCAATCCATGGTAGGTCACTTGACCTCCTCACATTACTTGTCTTTCTCTGAGGAAGATGACCATTCTTTGAGTCACCTACATAATAACCCTCTGTACATTGAAGTCATGATCGGTCCAAAGCATGTTCACTGTGTTCTCATAGATAATGGCGCTGGCCTCAATATTTGCTCTGCTAGTTTCCTTATTGAGTTAGGCTATGGAAAAGATTGCATTGAAACTCATAAAAAGATTACTATTAAAGCCTATGATGAGGAAGAACGTAAATCCAAGGGGCTAGTTGTATTGCCAATTAGAGTTGGTCCTGTTGAACGAGATGTTATCTGTCAAGTTCTTGACATCCCTTTGGCATACAATATTCTATTAGGAAGGAGATGGATCCATAAAATGCAGGCTATCCCTTCCACATACCATCAGTGCATTAAGTTCCCATTCCAAGGATCTGAAGTGACTATACCTACTAATACACGCTATGATTGCAATGCCCTCAAAAAATCTGCTGACATCTTTGTGCCTACCAACAAAGAATCTATTGAACTCCTTGAGAATAAATTAAAAGAAATGGAGAAGAGTTTGACACTCACAGAAACTGATATGGGAGGATATTAGATTGAACCTGTGCTATCTATTACATCTTTTCCTTTGTCTCCATGTTCTTTTGGGAGACCTTCTAAGAGCACTAAACCTTCTACAGTTCCTCCTCCAACAAAGTATGGTGGTACCTTTGTACAAGCCACAGTACCATTAGATGAAGAAGCTGAAGACAGAGCTATCAAAGCTTGGATCTATAAAGGAGAAGATAATTCAGAACAAACCACTCCTCCTTATGACATCAAACCTGAACAATATAGTAAAGGTTTATCCATTATGCAACATTTTGGCTATAAAGGAAATGGTCCCATAGGTGCGAATCATAAGGGATTGATTGCACCACTTGATGCTATTGGTCATAGAACATGTGACTCTATAGGTATAGGCTTCCATAAACTCACTTTTCAATTGGGAATAAACAAGTTTGTACCTTGAGAAGATAAGAAACCAACATATGAAGAAATATCTAAAACTGAAGAACTTGAAGACAACTCTGATGAGGATACTTTTCCTTATCCTATTACTCCAGACCTAGCAGCATTCTTTGCTGAGCAAGATAACTTCATACCGCGTGTCAGTACAGTAGACACTGAAAGTGATTTTGATACCACCACTTCACTTGCTCCATTAACTTATGAGAAGTGGAAAGAAATATATACACTAAATCCAAGTCATCAGGGTGATTTATACATACCACCACACTTTCAAGAACAATTTGACCAGGAATTCCAATCACTTCTCATTACACAAGAGGCAACTGATGCTACAAAAACTAATGAGGTACCTAGGTCAAAAGGTGCTGATCTGACCATAGCAGAGGTTCTAGGTAGAACTCATCCCAACTAGGGACAAAGGGTTGATTTCACTCATGTTCTTGACATGACACCTAATGATGAAACAAACTCTCATGAATATGAGTTCAACAGCTTGTCATATGCCACTTTTGATAGAGATACAGATACAGCTAACGCATATGAAAACCTTCTTGAAGTAGGTGAATGGTTTAGTGTAGGGTCACATGAGCTAGACTCCCTAGGTGTTAGCATGCTATCTACTATGATTGCTAGGAATCAAAGGGATTTGACTATACCTCTGGATGAGATCGTTTTAGGTCTCGACTTACTTGTCCATGTCTTTGATGATTATACCATGAATGAACTTGAACCCATCACTTCTCTTTCACTTCACCATCCTGAGCTTATAGACTGGAACTCTACCTCCCCATCTAATGAAGTCCTTACATTCTAGAATGATTATGCTCTTTCCTGTTACCTATACGCTGTCGAACCTATAACATAACCCACTAGCAAAGCAAGTGTCAACATGACTAAGGCTGACATCAAGTATCTTAGTCACAAAATAAAAAGAAGAAAAAATAGGTGCTCTGATGGTGAAAACCACGTTGTGGCAGTATCAGAGCCTAAAATAGTCAAAATAAAAGACATATCCAAGGGTGAAAACCTCTCCGAGGTGCCCGAGGATGAGATACTTGATGCACTTCTGAATCATTTTTAGGAGAGATAATCTATGCTTATTGAACCAACTCAGCCTATCAACTTGGGTACAGAAGCAGAACCTCAAATTATTCACTTGGCACAATCACTATCAGAGGCCGAAAGAGAGGAATTCACCACATTCTTCAGAAGCAAAAAGATTAACTTTTCATGGAAATATTTAGATATGCCAGGATTAGATCCTAATATAATCATGCACCATTTGTCCATTGCACTAGGTGTCAAGCCCATTAAGCAGAAGTTTCACAAAATGCATCCACACATAGCTCTACTTGTCAAAGTTGAATTGGAGAAATTGCTCAAGGCAATGTTTATCAGAGTAATTGATTATGCAGAGTGGATCTCTAATATTGTTCCAGTATCAAAACATGATAAATCTATACGAGTCTGCACAAACTTTAGAGACTTGAATTTGGCATGTCCTAAGGATGATTTTCCATTGCCTAATATTGATATGATCATAGATATGACAACAGGGTATGAAATGTACTTACTAAATTGTGCCAGAGGACCAAGAGAAAACTTCTTTCACATGTGCCTGGGGCACTTTCTGTTGGAACGTCATGCCCTTTGGACTCAAAAATGTCGGTGCTACATATCAGAGAGCTGTCACCACCATATTTCATGACATGATGCATAAAACAATGGAAGCTTATGTGGATGACACTTTAGCTAAGAGCATGCACCGAAAGAAAAATCTTGCAGATCTAGGTCCTAAATCTACATTAATCATACATTATGCTTAATTTCTAAATATCTATTGGCTAAACAAACCTTACGATTGAATTAATTTAATTAATAAAGTCCTAGCACTTTAATTGAATTAAATTCACCCTCTTTAGCTAAGACACATGAAAAGGAATTAAATGATATTTAATTATTAAATAAATATCCTCATTTTCAATAATTGAATTTAATTATTCAGATAATTGAGAAAAAGCAATTATGAGGTCATATTTATTTAACTAATTTGATAATCTCTCAAACATCTTTCTTCTATTCAGAATTGGAAACTTCTCTTTAATTATGCTTTTAAGAGAGAGAAAATAGATAAATCAAATAAAATAATTAAATCAAAGAAAGAAAACAGTTAAAAGCAAAGAGAAAACAATTTATTGTATTCTTTTAAATAAATCTTTCTATTCTAAATTGGCTTTTCTATCTGTTTTATTTCAAAAGAGGAAACTTTCCATTCTGAACAATCTCTGAGTCTATAAAAGAACTCTCATTCTTCATTCAAAGCCCACTCATTTTTTATGCATTGTTAGAATACTGAATTATTGTCACATTTCTTGGTATATCATATAGAATAATTTCATTATTGCAATAGATTACTTTCAATTTCTAGAATAATTGCATTGAAATCATGTCTAAGAATAATCTCACATCCTTCATTTCTTAGAATAATCTTGCATTGTATTGCATTCATGGAGAAAAATCCTTCATTCCTAGATTGGTCTATGGTTGTGAGACTCTCATTCTGAGAGCTATTTTGAAAACCCCGTCTAGATAGAAGACAACAGGTCGAATCACACAGGCAGACAGGATGAATAATCTCATATTCAGTCTTGTGTGTACCTGGTGAAGAAGGACTATGTTGAAGTGTATGGTGAGTTAACAAGGCCAAATTTACCACATACACTTACCCCTTCCTTTGATACTATATGCCCCAAGAGATTTCCTTCTGTAATATAAAATTAACATTTTCTTGGATTCAGTGATATACCATACTCCAATTCTTTTACCAAGACCTTTTCCAAGTGAGTGCAATGATCTTCTGCTCTCTTTGAAAAGGCAGTCAAATCATCTTGGTAAACTACCACGAGAATATCTATGAGATCTTTAAAAACCACATCCATTTCCCTTTAAAATGTAGCACCAACATTTTTTAAGCCAAAAGGCATACATACATATACATAGGTTCCCCATGGGGTAGTAAATGTTGTTTTAAATTGTTTAGATTCCTTGACTAACCTTTGGTTGTATCCTACGAACCCATCCATCATTGATAATAAATCACATCCAGTCACCTTATGCATCTACATTTAGATTCCTGAAATCAATACACAGTCTCATGTCCCCCTTCTTCTTCCTTAATGGGACAAAATTTGAAACCCAGGATGAATTTCTTATGGGCTCAATTATGCCTACATCCATTAATTTCATTAATTCCATTTGCATCTTGGTAGCCAATAATAGATTGATATGCCTTTGTTTCTGCCTAAATGGTTTTGTACCTTCCTTCAATGTGCTCTCATGTTGGAATAATTCCTCCCTATAGGCTTTGATATCTTCATAGGACCAAGAAAAGACATGCTTATATTTTCTTAGCAATTTTATCAGATTCATCATCACATGTCTATTTAGCTTCTTTCCTATGTAAACCAACTGAGGGGATGTCTCTGATCCTAAATTTACTTCTTCCAAGTCTTCCAACTTAGCATTGGACTTTCATGACGTGTAATTATCATTGATACTAAACATGCCTTCTAGTTCAACTAATCCCAAAAATACACTCCTCACCATCTAAAAATTCTATCAAAGAGTCACAATCAATTTGTTGGCCATCACACTGATCTAGGCATTGGATAAATCTGAGGATGTCATCATCATCCTCAAAAAATTTTCAATTTTGAATATTATCGGGCACCGTAGGCCTTCTCTTGACTTCCAACATAGATGCACTAGGAAGGGTAATATCATCAATTTTCAAAGCAACATTTGAAAGGAAATCTTCCATGATATTATTTGACCTTTCTACCCACTGAATATTGAAGGAATCAAATAACTCTATTATATCCCAAACAACATCTTTATACAATTTTAATCTATCATCCTTAGCAACATATTTGGATCTAATCTGAGCTATTATTAATTGAGAATCACCATGAAATTTTAAGCATTTAATACCATGTGTGATGGCAACATCCATTCCCAATATCAATGCTTCATACTCAACAATATTATTGGTACACTAAAAAGTTTATAAGAAAGAGTACTTAAAGGTAATACCTGATGGAGATATAAATAAGACACCAGCTCCTGATACTTCCTTATAACATCCTCCATCAAAATACATCTACCATAACCCATCTTTATGCAAAAAAAACTCATCAATTAGTGGGTCAATGTTTCTTAGTTGTGGCTTGAGTTATTCAGCAACAAAGTTCTCCATGTCAACATCTACATAACAATTCAGCTTATCAGGTAATACCATTTCAATCATGATAGAAGAACAAGGTTATGTATACATTTTAATCTTAGTACCATTCATAGGTATTGTTTCATAGGATAGATCCAATTGTAATCTTCCACCCACTGTCTGGATAATATCATACCATAATGAGGTTTTGTATCAACAACTACTACATCCATTTTATACATGGTTTCAGGAAATGTATAAATCTTTACTTAAATGCATTTTAATGTCCCCACCACAGGAACCTACCTATTATCCATTTCATAAAATCTTCTAGAAGAAGTTTCAACTTGGAGACCTAACTCTTTCATAACATGATATGACATCACAATAGCCGCAACGCCAAAATCTATCATACAATTTTTTACCAGCAAGTTATTTATCATTAGAGTGACATAAAATGGATCAACTAATGATTTTTCTTAAGTAACCACATTCCCAACATAGATATTAGAGGACTCCTTGCTTAGCTCATGGCCCTTTACTTGTTTCTCTTTGTCAGCCATAGCAGGAGCATCTCCTTGTTCATTTATTAAGGCCAAGGCTACTTCCTTAAGTTCCTTTATTTTCAACATTTCTAACAATGGAAATAAGACCTTCATTTGAGATTAAGCATGTTGCATATCAAAGGCTGGGGGTTCATAAAGAAGATCAGACAAGTCCTTACCCTTATTGGCTTTTTTTTCTTATCTGTTATAACTTCCTCATCCTTTTTAATTTCTTGAACAAGAATTGGCTATTCTTTTTTATCATCACCACCCTTACCTTTGATTTTATTCACCTTTGGGGAAGCTTTACTTTTTGGACCTTCTTTCACAAAGATTGATATTGGTTCTCCTTGATTAGGGTCCACTCTTCTGTTCCTCAAGTTATATAAAGATCTGGCTTGATTAATGGCAGCCACAATGATACTTCTCATTTCTTCATCACTTGGCCTCCTCCAATGAGCATAACTCTGCTCTAACCTGACCATGTTTATTGAATTGTGAATATTTCTTTCAGATTCTTCTTCTTGATTAGGATCATTGAAGACTTGTTGTTCAAACATCTGAGGATTTTCTCTTCTACAATCTACACCAGTAGATGTTTCTTCATCTTCTGAAGACCAAGCTTCTTTTGATCTCTCATTCATGAACATATTAAATACATGATTTTTCAGATCCTTTATCATCTCCTACACTTACATCATCCATTTATTCTTCCAAATCTTGGGCTATAACATATTGATAGGGTGAATGAGGCATATTGCAAGCTCTACACGATGGAGTACTTACTATATTGTGTGTTTTTTTCTTCTTCAAAGGGTCAGGTGTATCTCTTCCCTTTTGATTTTAATGATCATAAAAAATAGGCTTCTCATCCTTCCAATTTGTCTTATAAGGATGATCACGTAACCTAGGGAATCTTTCCTGCCTTTGATATTGTGGTATATTGTCTTGAAATCCTATCTCATTTTTTCAATTCTGGCTGAGATAATTTTGACAATATTTACCAACTTATCAACCTTATAATCTTCTCTAGCAGGCTTACTAGCTTGTCCTTTGGTCTCTTTCCATAGCCTTCCTTCCTCTCTCTTATATATCTAACCATATGCTTTTCTAGTATTTTAATGTTAATTTCTAATTTGAAAGCATCTCTTAATGTACGTGGGGTTTTATCTCTCAAGAGATAAGAAATTTTTCCGTCCACAACATTAAAATATGTAGTCAACCACACTTCATCATCTAATCTTAAGACTTGGAACAGTTTATACATTTCTTTCTGAAACCTACTATAAAATTTAGACATACCTTCATTGGGAAGTTTCTTGATATTATTGGAATCATTGAGCATATAGCTAGAATTGACATTCTCTCCATATTTCTCCTTGAAACTTCTCACAAATTCTTCCTATGATGCAATACTATTTTCAGACAATCCCCTATACCAATCCCTTGAATCTTCCACTAAGGATTGAACAAACAGTTTCATAACAACATCTTCATTCTCAATATCATAATCATTTATCTTATCTATAAAATATTTAAGGCATTCTTCACAAGTAACATTATTTCCCGTGAATTTTGGGATTTTGTCTCTTAACTCATTTGGGATAGCATTTGGCTAGCCAAGAATACCATCGAATAATAATGGACGGTATCTATCCAAATGAACATGCCTTCTCTAAAAATTATTAAGGTTTTAAGCTGCACTGCCTCCAGCCAAGGCACTTTGATTCACCATATTTACCATGGTACCAACAACTAGTGGAACTCTAGAACTTTGATTTTGGGTAGGTTGAGGGAAACCTTGCTTAGAATCGGAAGCTTAAGTATTCGGCTTTGAACCACCTAGTGGGTTTTGTGATACTGTCCCAGTGGTAACTGACATTGAGCTACTAGAAATAGTATTTATAGTAGTATGTAGGAAAGCAATTTTCCTTTTCATCTCAGCTACAGTAGCTTCTAACTCTATTTTTCCTAATTGCTTACCTAAATCTTCCTTAGCTTTTCTATCCTTCTCTAGTTCTATGTCATCTTGAGACATACCGTCAGGGGTAATTTTTCCCTGCTTGGGTTCATTTATACTCACACCACCCATTTTCTACTTACCCTTTTCAGATGCATCCTTGTTATTCTTCTTGAGGTCAACATTTTTCTCAATCTCTGATGGATGTAACTGCCTCAAAATAGGCCCATTTCCTTCAAATTCATCTTTCTAAGAATTTGATTCATTATTTTCAACTTTTTGCCTCAAAGCTCCAATATCACTGAACAAGTCCTTATCCCAATCCTTGAACTCTTCATTGAAACTTCTATCCTTTTTCTCATTATTCTACATTTTCCTCAAGAGTTCTTGTTTTTTTCATTAACAACTCATAGATCTCCTGTTCATGCGTCTTTCTTCCATTGTCTATTTCCAACAACTTCTCATGGTCCTTTCTTCTTAAATCCATCACTTCATGACGTAGTTTATCAGAATCATAAGATGTAGTTTTAGCAGAAGAAGTTTCTCCTTGTTGGTCCAGAATTTCTTGTGCAAGATAGAACCTTGTATCAATAATCTCTTCATCCTAAGAGGGATCAAAAGATGTATTAGCTACATTATGGTCAAATGACCTAGGAGGCTTAGAACTGTTAGAGGATGATAAGGCTTTCTCATGGATAGGGGTCGGGATTCTTCCTCTAGATATTTTGGGGGAACTTGGGTCAGACCCACCTCTCCTAGACCATTGTCTTCTACTAGGTGTATGAAGCTCTTCTCCTAAATTACTTTTAGGATGATTCCTATAGTAAGATCTGGTATTTGTTTGTCGACTCATTGTAAATCTAACAAAATACTTTTAGAATTTCAATATGCTATACCAACAAGTAGAATGCATAGATTTCAGAGTCTCCACCCACAAAATGTATGGGAAAAATTCACTAACTGGTCAAGAAATGGAACAATAGACAATTAATTGTTGTGAATTTTAAAACCCTACTATTAAACATCCACACCTGCCCAGCAGAGTTGCCAATTTGTTAGTGATTTTTATTGTAGATGTTGATAATAAATCTTATGCATAACCCTATAAACCTAAAGATGCATCTGACAATAAAAAACACTCATGCAATAAGGATTTTCATCCTTCTTCAATTTGAGCTTCAAGATCAGTCAGGTTTACCTTATGGATTCACTTCTTTAAGGAATCAACAATAATATTTACATTCTTCAACACAAATTATAATCACTTATGCTCTCAAACAAAAACTGAAATATTATTTTATTTTAAAGATTGATGATGATAACTACACATTATGCATAGACTAGTGCCTCATCCAGGGCATAGAGTCAAATAAACATGCATTCAAAAAAACCTTTTAGCTTCAACACACCCATAAACCAACTGAAATTCCTTACAAATCACTCTTCTCATTCCCATACCCAAACATCAAATTCATATACAAATCTTAAATCCTTTGGAACTACTCTCACAAATTACCCTTCCCTTGAAAGAAACTCAAGAACAATCCCACAATTTACCTAGTAAATCAGTGTATTAAACATGCCTTACAATTTCAACACACAAGAATTTAAAATTAACACAACAAGACATCATAAATATGCAAAGAGATTCCATAATAATTTTATTAAAATTTCTCTACTTCAATACATTTGAATTGACAAAAACTCTAAAATAGGACTCAAATCAGAAACTATAGTTGCAGTTTTACATTCGCCATTTCTTTTACAAACATAAGTCTGACTACTTATAGAATTCACTAGCCATCTTGGAATCCTGGAAGAATCAGGATGCAACAAGCTTCAGATGGCTAGGAAAAGACAAAAATATCTTAAAAGACAAAAATAGTTACAATTTGATTTTCTATCAGAGGAAAGAAAGACTTGAGAAGATCTTTGTAACCACTTTCAAGCTTGATAGCTGGCACCTTTGTCTACAAATGTTCAAGGTAACTTCTAAAAGTTTTGATGAGAATATTAACTTCTTTCACAAAAAACATGCAATATTATTTGAAATAGTTTCCCTCCCCATGCTCATGGATTAGGTGCTAAGTGTCTTTCACTCTTCTTCTATTGCTTCCAAGTCAGTGGTTTCCTGAATTTTCTTCTTGGGCTTTTTGACCTTATCCCAATGTACAATCTATTCCTTTATTGTCCATTTGAAATTATTTATGCATGTAACTATTTCATATGCCTGTCCCACCTAGAATCAGTTATAGCCCTTGTATCTGCCATAAACTTGGCACAACCTGTCTCAACTTTGAACAAATCATCTAGGACCTTATTGTACTTGTCTATATCCAAAGAATTATCTTTGACAAGGAAATATTCCTCTTTTGGCACTAATGTATAAAATAAAATCCTCCAAACCTCAAAACCTTTTAGCTCACTATTTTCATTGTGCATAGGAGGCATATACTTACTATAATCTAGGCCAAACATATCTAATTTCAACTTTACCTGATTGGATTTTCCCTTAAAGAAAGACAGGGATGCACCAATTTTTTCAATGATCTCCCCAACTACTTTAACTGATTCAATAATATATTTCCTATGAGGTTGTAACATTTCTAGCTTTTGAATCAAGGAAATCATGTAGGACCATACATTAAACAATGGATCCAGGGTTGCCAGTGCATTTTTACATCCTTGTCAAATTGTTGGAACATATTGCGTGATTTGTAAACCAGATCCAATTTTCATTTTATCACATCAATCCTATGTTATAAAATATTGATCAAATTAGAGAGAGAAACCTCATTATTGTCCTTGTTATATTTCTCAGCTGATTGAGAAGGCTCCTCCATGACAAGAGGTTTAATAACTTATGGTTTCTCAACACGAGCGGGAATAACTTTGAGTGCCTCTACCAATTTTTTTCTCATGTCATCAAACTCATCCTCTAGCACTTTGATCTTCATCAAACCCTTCTCTCTATCTTTGGCTATGAAATTTTTTTCTTGATGCAGCCCCCCATATCTTTTAGACAACTTGCTCTGTCTTGGCTTCATTTAGGTGGGAAAAATGTGTAACAACCTAAGGAAACTTCCATGTCATCTTTATTTTGCATTGACCATATAATTTTTCTCCCTTCCATGCTCTCTACCACATTGAACAGTCAAGGCTTTTGTGTCCTTGGAGATAAGAACCACATAGAAATGGTTTGATATTTAGGGTCATACCCACATCCTGTGATCATGTCTCCTATTTGTATCTTTGAAGACAAGTGAGCTTCTGGCTATCTCATTATCTGATCTATGATGAAGGAAGAAACTAAAACCCATCTTGGTACAAGTAGCATCCCACTGGATTTCACCAATTTCCTGCCTCCTCCACTATAATAACCTTTGAGTTAGGGTCATAGGCTTTAAGAGCTTACAAAGCCTCATTTCCTAGAGTAGTGCCACCAGTGATCTGCAATTGCTTGCCTATTTCATGTTGTTTTCTCCAAATCAGAAAACTGTTAATTCATCACTTTTGATGAAATATTCATCACTTAAGAGTTCTTGGTAAATTTCTATTTCATCTCTACCCATCTGGAGGGGCAATTCAATTTCTTCTCGACTCTCCTTTCTCTTCCCCTCTCTGATGTTTTTTCTCAATTAGTGATAGTAAGGCCTATCACCAGGGACCAAAGAAACTAATCTATCCTTTTTCTTCTCATGTATCTTCTTCTTGGAAGACTCTTCCTCCTTTGTTCTCTACTTCTTCTCTGGAGGCTCACTTGTTACCTCTATATCAGGAACACCTGGCCCTTTCTCAAAAATAGGTGGCTCATTCATCTATGGAGGGCTATGCTACTCATAGGACCCATCAGTAGTCTCTTTATAATCAGAGGATGAGTAAGTTCTAGGCACTTCGTATTTCTTCTCCAATTGGTCTACAAGTTGATTGTACAAAGTATCATACATGCCAATCATATTATTAATCCTAGACATGTAAGGGATATTAGGGAAGTATCCTCCAAATGAAATCCCTATCTTTTTCAATTGCACTTCCAAATCCATCAGGTCTGAGAACTTTCTATTTCTTTGTTCTATTTCCTTTTCATCTCTTATGTTTATGATGACGTCTTCTTCATCACATCCTTCATGCTCAAGGATGGTGCCAAACTTGGAGTCAACAATTTCTTTGCACTTTTAATGAACCCCTTTGGCTCTACATATATGAACTCAACAACACCCATCTTGTATTGATTCAACCATTTATTGATCCCATCCAAATCCATTTTCCCAATAACAAAATCACCAATCTTTAATTGCCTTGGTGTGAATGTCCCTTTTCTGTGGGGATCCAGATGCTCTTTGTCTGTCCAAACCAACTGCCAAATAAAATCCATGAGTGCAATTCTTGGGGGAACACATTTTGAGAGTATATGTGGAGGCTGAGGGAATCCATACACCCTAATCAAAGTATAAGTCTTCTACAAATAAAAATCAGCCCAATTATGGTCTTGAGGCCAATTCTTCCTATAATCACAAGGCCTTAGAAGCCTTAACACATTGTTAGACAATCTGGAAATATTAATACCAAGAATTCATAGAATTGGATGAACAATCTAGTTCTGAAACCCACATAATTCATGTTCATTAGATGTGTAATTCCAAACCCTAATCCACAATTGTACAGGGTTTGATTGACCATGAAGGACTGCTCTAGGTATCAACATTTGTAGATCAAAATTATTGACATTGTAGAATAAAATCAAATGCATCAACAATGAATAATGCATGCAATGGGGTTGCTTGTTCTCCTTTATGCTCATAAGACCCCTATGAATCTGGTCAATCACATACTAAATATAATAATAATTAGTATTAACATGGGAATTTGGTATATCTAGGATAATCATTAGGAGGTCTGCAGACATTCTTTCAGCATCTCCATCTGACCCTAATACTCTGTTCAACATGAATGCCAAATATCTCATATAGAAATACAAATCCTTGAACTCATAGGGTGCATTCATATGACTGGGAAGGGGAGCTACATACTTCCCCATTTTTGGCATAAAATTGGGTATCAAATTCTTAACCAGATTGATTTTTTTCTTATACATTTCTTTCTCCTTACCCAAATCAATTTTTGTAGATAAAGAATTGTAAATACTGAAGGATTTAATGAAGGAACCTTTGTCTAAGGACACTAAAGTAGTCTGATCACCCTTCCTGGTGGTTTTAGATACTAGATCATAAGCCCTAGCCAGTTCTACAAGAAAGTCAACATCTAAGAACACATTTGGGACTATTAACCCAGGTTCCAAGCATTATAGAATGGAATTTGTTTGACTCTATTACTGTAGAAGTAATTGAAAATATGATATCCAAAAAAATTCAAAGTGACAGGGTCTCTACAATTAGCCATGTAATAAGAGAAAATCTCATCACTAACCTTTTTATTTTATGAAGACCCATGTAGCAGTGTGATGAATTATCCTGAAAAGTTATGTTTCACCTTCTATTCTTCTCCTGATTCCTTAGACCCTTCATTGGAGGTGACCTTGCTAGACTCTGGTTGACTCATTTTCACTATTTTTTCAAGTCTTCTTATTTGAATTAGATCTTCTTACCAATTCTCTACAAATTCTCAACTACTTATCACACTTCTCTAAACTTATGATAAGTGGAAATAACAACATTGTGTCTTTATAACATTTAACAATGAATGCAACCAACTTGTCAAGATCATAGAGTATCCCTTTTCAATCACCCCAGCATTCATATGACATGCACCAAATTTAGTTTTGAGCTAGCCATGGCATGTGAAGTTCACATGCAATTCAATTTTGAAAACAGAGTGGAAAAAGGCAATCATTGTTTTTTCTGTATTTTCCCCAAAACCCTCAGAGTTTGTAAAAACCCTAGCTAAAAGCTTATTGGCTAGAATCCTTTATCTTTTTCCACCTTGGTAGATAAATTTAAACTTTAAGGATCTCTCAACCTTCTTATCATTTAAGAATTTAACTACTCATCACTTAGAGAGCATGTGATAACCCTTTTCACAGAATCTCACAATACTTTTCTTAACTATGGTTTCATCATGAGATTTAGAGCCAAGGATTTTTCTAAATTGCTGAATGCTTGTCTAACACCACAATTTATCCTGAGATTGAGAGACCACCATAGATCTTGCACATTATGAACATATGTGTCACCATCTCTCAAAACCTTTGAATAATGAAGCAATGACCTTTACAATCATGAGATTCGATGACAAGGCAATCGTCACTAACATTAATCGCCTTCTCCAAATCTCTAGATGTTAGTGGTAACCGTGGTCATATTCCAATATTAAGAGACTAAGGGATCTCCTAATCACTGAATGCTTCCTTATTAACCATCAAGATTGCAAGATCAAGATATAACCTCAAACCTTTGTCTCTCTGAATCTTGTAATGTTTCAAACAATTTTGATTAAGTCATGATATTTTGCGCACACCACTCTCTTGATGAAAATTGTTCAATTGTGTATTGGCATTGATGTATACACAAATGTAGTGATATTACATAAATGTCTATACCTAAACCAAGCACAGTCAGTGTATGCCATGTTCTCTTGGGCATTGAAGGATTACAGTGTTAGCTAAGTTATGCATTTAGTGTCAGCCGACCTACAACATTTTACATTTTATGTTTAATTGGTTACATGCAGCCGACAAACTCAAGTTTTATTATTTATTTGGAAGGTTATTCAGGCCAAATTGACAAGACCTATAATATATATACAAGGTCAATTTTGGATTGAATGTGTGTGGATGTAATAAGAAGAAATATATGGCAAAGTTTTGATATGAAGAGTGAAGGAAAAATTAGATGGGATCCTGATTAAGGATAGAACATCCAGACAAAGCTGAAATAGAATATTTGATCAGTGAGGATCTAGTTTAAAGCCATAGAAGAGATTTGAATCAAAAAATACAACTGCTTCATCAAATAGGTCAATCCATTGTTACTCTCTAAAAATTGTAGCAGTGATCCAAATCTCTTTACAGAGTAGAATTAACAATCTTTCATAAATCCTCTCACAAGGTGACATTTCTACATTGAAGTGTTTGAAGACCTCTAACAAGGCCACTCCTTAAAGGGTGATTAAATCCTCTAACATGGTCACACCTAACAGTGTGTATTGTAACCTTTAACAGGGTAGGCTCCTAACAGGGCTCTCTTCATAAGAGTGAAAAATAGTAACTAGTTGCAATTGGTGGTTTTCCCAAATTGGGTTTCCACATTAAATCTTGGTGTCATCTATGTACATGTTATTTTCTTTATGCTTTATGTTTATACACATAATCACCAAAGGATAATCATAGTTTATATCTTAATTTTTCTTTTTTAACCGAGTAACAACAAAATATCTTTATTAACCGAGCAACAGTGATAAGTTTGATTAAAACATCTAAGGGACTTGGATTTGTTTTTGTGGTAATTGATTCACCCCTCCCCTCTTATTTACTCAACCCATTTCCAACACACTCAGTTTGTGAGTCTCCATGTCGGCATCTTGTCAAATATTAGCCTTGTATCTCATGATCACTAAATTCCTTTTTCTTAGCTTGATTTATTTGGTGATTCAACAACAACCACATATCTGGGTCATGATGAACAATCACCTCTTAATCTCATAACACTTTTCTTAACTCAAGTTCTATCTTGAGATTTAGAGACATTAGATATCTCATAATCTTTGAATGGAAGTGTTAACTATAGTTTTATTGTAAGATTCAGAGATAAAACTATCTGTGAATTGCTGAATAATTGACTTAACCCAGCTTAGTTCACGAGATCCAACAATAACCCTTGATCTTTACTAGCATCTAAAGGTCCTCTCTGAATCTCTAGATCTTTTAAGACCTAACCGTAACTTCATGAGATTCAGTGATATAAAATCAACTATCAAGTCTATCCTTTATCTCCAGACTCCAAATGTTATAGACTTAACTGTGAACTTTACAAGATTTAGAGAGAGATGTTTCTATTGGAAACACTGAGAGAGGGGGGGTGAATCAATGTTTAACTATTTATTCTAATTCAATAACTTTAAACATAAATCAAATGTATATCAATTGGAGCTTAACACAAGAACACATAACACATGATATGATTATGGGGAAACCTTGATTAGAGGAAAACCACGGTGGGAATTAGTACCCACAAATATTGCACTAGTATAATGAACCTGTTAAAGTTCCTTTGCCCAGTTAGGAGTAGTTTTTACAATGCAAGTACAAAGACTTGGTTAAAGGCTTGACCCTGTTAGAAGTCTTTACAAACAACCCTGTTAGGGGTGAGGACTCACTGTCCAAGAGCTCACTGCTCAATGAGAAATAAGGTTACAACCTCCTAAGAATAGATATGAACTATATCCAAAAATGAACTACTGTATATGACACAAATGTCTGATCAGTTCCGGTTATGCACTTAAGCTCTTATCTTCTTTAAGGACTCTTTTTAATACTAACATCTTTATACTGTTCTTTTATATCTCTCCTCTACTTCTTTTTTTTGACACTCGTAATATACATTTACATTGCATATATATATGTTTATGCCTGAATAGACGCGACTATAAACAAGACCTTAGTCGGCCCAAAAACAACATTCAAAATGATTCCAAAAAAATTGGATTAAGCATGTTTACAATAATGTTTAATACATGATTAAAAACTAATTACAATAGTTTCTTAGCCTTTACACAACAAAAGATTACACGCTATCAAAAACCTGAAGTTGGCTTCATACTCTGTATTCTGAATTGCTAGTGTACTTTTTCTTTTTTGTAACTTATCTGTATTAACATTCCATACCATGCATGTATAGGGTAAGCATAAAAAAATATCATAGAGCTTATTTCTAAAGGCACTTAGTCTGAATCGGTCGTACGCACGTGCACTGGTGTTCTGATCATCTGTGTATCTCTGTTCTATCTTGTCTTCTATACTTAGTCAATTTTCACTATAAAGTTTGCTGTCAAAACTTCATATGACTTTGTTGCCATAATGATAACAAAAAATAAGTCATATACTCCCTAGGAGTCAACTTTCCAACAATCTCCCCCTTTTTCATTAATGGAAACAAAGGACTGTGGCCAAGTTACTCAAAATTGACTAACACCAAAAACTGTATATTATCTTCTTTTAACATATACTATATCATATTTCTTTGCATATATACACTATTCCCCATACATAATTTACTCCCGATTTGACATTAATGACAAAGGTGTCAAAATTGTAAGTCTCTGGATACTTACTTCATGTATACATCTGGATAGGCTATCTGTAGATTCTTCATCTCTTGCTGCCAGAATGCCTTTAGTGCATCAATTGTTTGTAGATGGGTGCATAAGGCATATGTAAGCTTTTCCATCTTTTTCAAATCCATGCTAGGTCCTTGATCATAGGTAGCAATGGTTGTGTCAATCTGTTTAATGTTCTCATCCAAAACTGCTAAGGAGGGCGCAAGTGCATTTCTCGGTTGAGTCTGCCTGATCCTTATCTTACTAATCTTCATTTTAGCTTTTTCTATCTTTTCTATCTGACCTTGATAGATATTGTTGCAGATGTTTATGTCTTGGGATGATGTTTCAACTGATTGTCTTATGTTATCAACCAAGATATCTGCCTCTTCTATCTTTTTGATATGTTTAGAGGTGAGTTTGCCTCTGTCCATGCAATTTGCTATTACCTTTCTGCCTTTTGATGCCAACTCTTTCAACATTGTCTGATGAATCTTTAATGAATTTAAATCTAAGGAAAAATTCTTTATCAGTTCATCCAATCTTTCCTTTTTATACTCATCTTCTACAATTCTAGTAGTTGAGTCTACTAAACTTGTAAAGTGTGCTTTGAAGCTTGTTAGGATGCTATCTACATCATCAACTGACTGAATTCTAGCCACTTTCTTATCTGCAGGCACTAGGTGATTTAGAATGTTCACTGATTACAAAAAGAGAGGGTTTCTCATAAGTTTTTTCTCTTTGGATTTTTCCATAGCTAGGACACTGATCTTGATCAAGTCTTCTTCTCCCCATGCATCTAGATTTGCTGAGTCAGGAGTTAAACTTGACAACAATGAAGTTGATGGTTGAATGGATGGTGTGAATATAGTATTCTGACTAGTATCCATGAATTTTCTTTTTACTAGGATTTCCATGACTGGTGTCTCATTAGTTTGATTATCCTCCTCTTTATTCAAATTTATTGAATCTTTAGAGGGAACTTCATCTTGTTGTAAAGATGTGTGATTAGTGCATACCTCCTTTGTCTCTTTAGTGCTTACAAATGATTTTTCAACTTTGTCCATATCATTGTCAGAAGTGGTCATGGATATCTTGATATCATCAATCACTATAGTATCTCATGAATCTTTTATTATATTAGGAGCTATTGAAACTGAGGGAGCTGAAACTTGTGGACCTATCTTAGGTGCATTTTGAATCACTAGTTCTATAACCTGTTTGGGAGGAACTGGAGTTACCTTTACTGTAGGCACTATTGAAGGATACATATGTCTATCTAGAAACACCTGCTCAAAAGATTTCTGAGTCTCTTCACTAACCAAATCATACTCTTTATTCATGATATGAAGTGTTCTAGTTTTGGTTCTGAGATGAGGTTTAACTAAGTCCAGCAGTATAGTTTTCTCATCATGCGAGCAAACAGGGAGAAGACTATCCAATGTTTCTTCTCTTATCCTCATATCCTCTTCAATTGCTTGCATTTTTTGTATGTCCAGTATGTTCCATACCTTGTCTGGTATGACTATCTTGAGTTCCAATACTAACTTCTTGAACTTAATCATATGAGATATAATCATTGAATGAATTTTTGATTTGTCTATCTCTTGATACTTATCATAGACATTCTTGATAGATTCTAGTCTTCCTTCATTAACAATTCTATTCTTTAAGACTGTTAGACTGGGCCTAAATCCTACCTCAGGAGGGGTTTGTGTGTTCTTTACCTTGCTCCTTGTGGTCCTTGAGGATGGATGACTCATAGGAACTTGCTTCTTCCTTCTAGTCAACTTGCTGGGTACAAAAGGTGGAGAAGATTCTAGATCAATGGTGGTTGATGGTGCAGATGTGTCTTCATTTGATTTATTCTTCTTCTTCTTGGGCATATCACCAAACTTTTCCATTTTCACTTTTGTGGGAGTTTTCTCAAGTTCTTTGGCAATATTAGCTTCCCTAGCTCTATCTAGGTCTACTTGTGTAACCCCATGAAATTTTAGGATATTTGAGGTAATCCTTGATGCCTTCCTTTTGTTGTTAGCATTGTATAAGACAAAATCAACTTGATTTGTCTTTTCTCTATAAGTACCCCATCTAGGTTCATTGGGATCCTTAGGCGCAAATAGGAGGACTTGTGCATAACCTTCCAAAACATGTTCTTTAACTTCATTATCGAGAGGGTGAATCCATTTTGTTCTAGGCTCAACTACCTCCATGCAAGTACAGTCAGTCTCCACCATGAAGCATATAGTGTCTTTGTATTTCTCAACTATCTTCTCAGGTATCCTGAACCTCTTCTGCATCTTGATCCTGAATGTTTTGATATCCATGTCCATAGAGTCCTTCACACTGCTCTCTGATGTAGCCTTGAGTGATATCTGGGACATAGTAGGTTTACTCCTGTCTAGGTAAAGATTTACAACTTTACCAACGATGTGGAAGTAGAGATAGATGATCAATGATCCAAACCTAAATATCTTACTCTTGTCATGCTTAATAGCTTGAATGTTCTCAATTAGCTATGCACACAATAGTTCACATAGATTGTACTGAGTTTTGTCTCTTACCATCCTTATTTCTACTAGAACTATTGTTGCGAACAAACTATTCAGTCTGCTTGCCTGCTGAAACTTGTATCCAAGTATCATAGTGAGTAGTTTGATATCATCCTCCTTAATAGGATCAACTGTCATACCACACCTATCACTTCTTGATAAACATGCTTGTTCAACCTGTTTCTTAACATCCTTACCAGTGGGAAGAACTGGTCCATTTTTGAAAAGTCCAGTCATTTCATGAATTAGGTCTGTAGTGATGCGGACAAGAACCTCACCAATCCAATACAGGTCATCATGTATCCTGCTCAATAAGATTTTCACCCATTCTGGCTTGTAAAACTCATGCGCATTAGAGTACTCAAAGATAGGGTTGTCAGTGAGATGCATGTATTCATTTTTAAATGAGTAGTCTAGTTTCATCATTGAGGCCATGAGAGTAGCAATACTATTATCTCCAACCATTTCCTTTTTATAGTATATGTACACACAAATGTCTTCTACATGCACGACTCCTAGTGGGGTTTTAGAAAATTCTCCTTCTACATCATCTAGTATGGACTTGAAGGGATGCTTCTTAAACACAAATCTTTTCCTTTCAGCAATGTCGAATACAACTAGAGTGACCATACTTACTTGTTGTTTGGATAAATAGGGTTTCATGGCGATTCAAAATGACGTGACTACTAGGGTTCCATTTCAACTTGCAATCTGTTCATAAACTGATCAAATTGATACCTTTGAATGCTTTGATGCTTAGTGCTCATGTGCTCTGCAAATTTTATGATCTCAGATGTAGACAATGAGAATAATCAATCAATCCACCAATTTATATAAAGTTTTTCTACATTTAATGTCATAAGTTCTTTCACCAAGACTTTCAAACTTTATTCAGAATGTAGTATAGACAATGCGTGAATGCATACTACATTCTTTTTTTATCACTGACATGAATACAAAGGCACATACTCAGAGATGAGTATACCAGCCACATAGGGGTTCAGAGCTAGAATAGCTCCCCCTAAGACCATGAGGGTCAAATATCTAGAAGTAGAAGGTGCATCCATTGAGGATGCATCTACTACCTTGTTCTCTTCATTGTCCTTCTTTACTTCAATCCATATTTTATCTGAATTAACTTTAGCTTGCACAAACTTAACTGAACTCCTGATTCTTCAAATAGAGATTTTTTAGGATTCTCTTGACCTTGTGTTCTTGACCTGTAGAACCTTAAGATGTGTCCATATTTTCCACATGAGTGACAGATGATAGGAGGTATGATGTTATTCTTCATCATGCTGCATTGTTTAGCTGTGTGTCCATTGTAATTACATATCTGACATGTAATATTCTGTAAGTTTCTTTGATGTTGATTTCTCTTATTATATTGAGTCTGATTCCTTTGGTTCTGTTGTGACTAATTTCTTTGATTTGTCCTGCAATGAATAGCATTGTGACCAAACTTGTTACAGGAATAAAAATAACCATTAAAAGGTCTTACTTCTTTACAATCTCTTGCCAAGTGTCCATGCTTGTTACAAGCATAACAAGTTCTGTTAACTTGCTTGAGTTCATCTTTAGGTGGTTCAATTTTAGTCTCTGATATGTTCTCCTCTTTCCTTTCTTCTGTGGATGCTTCTTGTGCTTTCTTTGTTTCTTGTATTGAGTTGATTTTAGTTTGAGATATACTATATCCCATACCAGTGGTATCACCTATAAGTTTTTGTGCATAAAGCTGTGATTGAATTAGATCAGAACTTGTGTGTAGTTTATCAATCTTGTCTTTTTCTCCTGATAATTTAGATTCAATCTTATTCTTGATGTTTTCCAATTCCAAGATTTTCATATTAGCTTGCACGAGTTCTTCATCTAACTGTTTATTTTCTTTGTTCTTCTCTTCAATAGCTATTAGGCTATCAGTTAACTAATCATTCAATTCTTCTATCTTATCCTTTAATGATATATTTTCTTCATTCAGCCTCTTGACCATTTTACCCAAATCATTTGTAGAGCAATCTTTCAAAATCTTTTCTTAACTTTTTGATAAGCATTTGTGAGCCATCAAATTTTAGCTTAAGTTCCTCATTTTCTTTCTCAGATCTATCTAGATCTTCAAGGGCTGCTTCAAGATTCTTTTTCAGATGTTTTGCTTCTGCTAAATCCATGATATTCTCAAGTGGTTAAACTTTCTTTTAGAGGACCAGAGCTTTAATACCAATTTTTGGAAACACTGAGGTGGGGGGGTGTGAATCAGTGTTTAACTATTTATTCTAATTTAGCAACTATAAACATAAACCAAATGTATATCAATTGGAGCTTAACACAAGAACACATAACACATGATATGATTATGGGGAAACCTTGATTAGAGAAAAACCTAGGTGGGAATTAGTACCCACAAATATTGCACTAGTATAATGAACTTGTTAAAGTTCCTTTGCCCTGTTAGGAGCAGTTTTTACAATGCAAGTACAAAGACCTGGTTAAAGGTTTGACCCTATTAGGAATCTTTACAAACAACCCTATTAGGGGTGAGGAATCACTGTCCAAGAGCTCACTTCTCAATGAGAAAGAAGGCTACAACCTCCTAAGAATAGATATGCACTATATCCAAAAATGAACTGCTGTATATGACACAGATGTTCGATCAGTTCCTGTTATGCGCTTAAGCTCTTATCTTCTTTAAGGGATCTTTTTCATACTGACATCTTTATACTATTCTTTTATAACTCTCCTCTGCATCTTTTTTTTTACACTCGTAATATACCTTTACATTACATATATATATGTTTATGCCTTAATAGACACGACTATAAACAAGACCTTAGTCGACCAAAAAAAAACATTCACAATGCTTCCAAAACAATTGGCTTAATTGTGTTTACAATAATGTTTAATACATGATTACAAATGAATTACAATAGGCACTTATCCTTTACACAAAAAAATATTAGACGCTAATAAAAAACATGAAGTTGGCTTCATACTCTGTATTCTGAACTGCTAGTGTACTTGTTCTTTCTGTAACTTATCTGTACTTACATTCCATACCATGCGTGTATATGGTAAGCATAAAAACATATCATAGAGCTTATGTCTAAGGCACTTAGTCTGAATTAGTTGTATGCACGTACATTGGTGTTCTGATCATCTGTGTATCTCTGTTCTATCTTGTCTTCTATACATAGTTAATTTTCACTACAAAGTTTTCTGTCAAAACTTCATATGAATTTGTTGCCATAATGAAAAAAAAAAAGACATATACTCCTTGGGAGTCAACTTGCCAACAATTTTTCCAAGTCAGTGAATGCTTAGTACTAACCGGAAACTATTACAATATTAAGAGACAAACACTTAACTACGGGGCCCACCAAGAAACATAATACACCTTCACTTAATCCCAAAATGACCAAAGCATATTCTCTTTACTTACGATATTAAGAGATAACCTTAATGTGCTTAATCTCCAGATATTTTGGAATATTCAGTCTTGTTTACGAGGTTCAAAGACAAGACTTAAAACCTTTTATCACTAAGTCTCAGAATACTTTACTTAACCGCCAACCTTTATGAGATTTGGAGACATGAAGAAAATAAGAACCACATGTAGTAAAGGGTCAATTATGAATGTCAACACAAAATATAAGATCTAGGGTACAACTTGGAAATTTTAAAAGATAAAAACCCTACCAAAGACAAACAAGGCCTAGGGTTTAGGGTTTGAAGACATTTTCGAGACAAAATTGATTTCAAACATAGAAATTTCTCAAAAACTTGCAGGAACACTAAAACAACTTGATGTAGAGGAAAAACTTGACTAAGACCAGGTACAATTTTGGACACATTTTTGAATCCTAAAATATATCCCAACAGAAGGTATGGACACATTGCTACAAATTGCATGTTGATGCATGGAAGAAATAACCAAAGAGAATGGAGGAACCCCAACATGACATGTTTTCATTATCACAAGGTAGGACACCTAGCGAGAAATTGCAGATACCATGAAAGCTCCAACTACTGTTGATGAAATTAGAGAAAAAATGAACAAAACCTAGAGTAGAAAGACTCAGGATGATGGAAAATCATTCAAAACCATAGACAACACCATTTGTACCAAGTTGGTTGCACCGAGCTCCACCTAATTGGTGTGAGGTATGTAGGAACTACATGCTTATCATAAATCTTACTTTAGTTGCTAAGCATTAGAGTTTTGATCCATATCAGCATGTTAAGATGTATTTGGATAAATCGTGAAAGTTTTGGATGAACATTGTAGTTGGTAGAATGATAAAAAGGGACATAACAAGAACATTTATTGCAAATAATTGAGCCATTGGAAACCCTAATCATGGGAACCTATAAATAGGGATCAAGTTACTATTTATTTTGAACCTAACATTTTTGAAAGAGCGTTGAGCATATTGCATAGCGATTATTCCATCAAGAATTCAAGCAATTTCAAGGTAATTCTAAATCTTTGTAAGAACATTGTGATACATTTTTGAGATAACTGTTGTACGCTGAGTTGTTTTTGCGAAGTCAAGTATTATCAAGCATGCCCTAGTTTTTTCAAGCGATAAATTTTGAACTGATCATGGCAATTAAGATGAAAACACCAGTTTGTTAGAATAGTCCCAAAGGATAACTGAGAGGGGGGGTGAATCAGTTATCAACTAATTTAATTATTTTCTCTTATTAACTCTAGAATACAATAAAGTAAATGCACATTCAGATAACACAATAGACAACACCATAATTTGGTTACGGGGAAACCAAATGGTAAAAACCCCAGTGGGAATTAACACCCACAATGAACTATACTTGTTTATAATAATCCCTGTTAGAAGATCTTGCAACCCTGTTAGGAGTTGTTCTTTACAATGCAATAAATATAGTGACCTAGTTAAGGGCCTGACCCTGTTAGGAGCCTTTTACAAATAACCCTGTTAAGTGTGAGGACTCACTGTCCAAAATCTCACTGCTTCAATGGTGAAGGCTACAACCTTCTGTAGAACAGATATGCACTATATCTGATGATGAACTATAGATTAGACCTGATATCTTGATCAATTCCAATGTATTGCAATCTTTCACTTCTTCTTCACATAGATCCTTGATGAATGAAACACAACTGATATTCTGCTCTGTACATTTTCTGTCTCTTTTCTTCTCATTCACACTTAGTGTTCCACAAATGAACTACTATAAGTATCTTCCTCAAAGTATGAGATCATGGGACTTGTTAAGAAACTCTTCATAACATCCTTGTTAGCTTAACTAACCATGCAAGCTGATGCAGTGCAAGGTAGGAGAATCCCCAATGGAGATGTCCTAGCCCCCAGAAAATATCCACACAATAGAAGATAATAACAATACAGAGATTTATATCCACACAAGGCAAATACTCATAATAGAATCATCATATTTTCATCCAACATGCCCGGCTGTAAGGCCTTCCGGGTTACGACCAAATACAATGCAATTACAATAGAAACTCCATAAGATCTCACAAGATCCAAACAAAACCCTAGCTAGCTGAGATCCACACACTGGTAGGAACACCCAAGGAAGATCTAAACTTGTGCTCGCAAGCCCACAAAGCAATCTCCTTGTTTCCCAAGCCGCAGCCACTAGCTCCTCTCAAAACTCGCTCCACAACCACCTC
>MU223391.1:314986-336632 GCA_018584345.1 Thuja plicata
TAATTATTTTATAAGTTATGTAATTTAGAGTACATTCATACATATTTTCCTTTCCTCTTTCTTTTTAAGTTTTATGCATTGATGAAAGTAAAAAAGTAATCAACCATAGAACTAATTGTCCCAAAAATAAAGTTTTCTTCATAAATAAACTTTTTTGAGTCCAATACATATGTGGCACAGAGGGCCATATCTATCAATCTCTATCTCCATGCTCTAAAGGTCGGTGGCTCCCGAATCTCTCAAATCTATGATATGAGGCTGAGGATCTCAGAACGGAAGTCCGTGTGTGACTCCTTGATATGCTCATCTCCTGGATCTTCTCCCAGGCTCTCTCTAAGTCAGCCATCAATCTCTCTTCTCTTTCCTTGCATAATCTCAACTCTCGCCGTACACTCAGGAAATTATCTGCATGTCTTTTGGGATCTCTTTGTCCTTCATGGGACTCTCTCTCACTAGCTGGCAAGCGGTAGGATATACATGTATCCTTCAAAACCTCAGATACAAAGCTCCTCCACTCCGCTACACTTCCTCTAAAAAATTCAAAATATAAAGCTTACTCAATTTCTTCTATTAAGATAAAATAATTATTCAAAAATATTCTAAAGCTATATCATACCTGGATCTCCAACCTAGATATCACTAAAAGGTCTAGATGGTGGGAGCATGGAGTGACTACTCTCCCCTCACTCACTCTGTCTAGGCCTTGGTGGTGGTGTCTCTATATGTGCTCATGGAGGCTGCTATGATCTCAGGGGTGTAACATAGACAGGATGATCACCAGTGTCAGTACCACGACCTGGGGGCATCTCTGCTGCTCCTTCCTCTGCTCTCTCCTCCTCCATAGGATCTCCCCCAAGGGGAGGCTCCTCCTCATCTCTCTAATCCTCCTCCTCCTCCTCCTCTCCTACTGGTATGTCATCTCCTTAGTGATGCCTCTCTGAAGGACTTGGATCACCCGTGGGATAGTCATCGGGGAAGATAGGATGGGTCCCTTGTAAACTCCAGTATCTGATATACTCTCTGGTCACACCAGCATAGGATATCTAAGGTGCTACCTCTATATCCTCAGTCTCATCTGTCTCACTATCCACAATATTAGCTACTATTAGTTGACATATGGCTTCAAGTCTCTGATAGTACCTCGTAGGATATGCATATCGAGGTACTGTACGAGGAACCCCCTGTACGAAACCAAACCATCTCATCACTCTATCATAATAATATGACATCACAACATGATTAGTTGTACCCTACAATAGCTTACATTGTTGTGAATGTCTCAACTGATGTCGAGTATCCGGCCACTCTACCATCTCACAATAAGGTCTCCATATCACATCTCTACCTAGGATACGATCAAAGCATACCCTCCAAAAGAGGATATCCCTATGTTGCCAGACATCTGCCAGTGGATATGAAAAGGCTCTAGATGTGCTCGCATCTACCATCATAGGAGTACCCTATGGTTGTGTACATGTATAATGCTCAAACATCCAAACCTGTAGCAGGGTGCACACTGTAAGACTCTCCCACCGGTACCTCACCAACTAACTCAGATCATGATAGAGATGGGCTAACATACTGCGGCCTCATGCGATAATGACCCTGTCACTCTCTATCCTACATACAAGATGGGTGAATGGCACTAAAAATACTATACCCTTTGTGTTGGGCACTACAACCAAAGCAAGTATGCATAGCATCACCCTCCGTACCAAGGGTGTCGGACCTACTAGTATGGCGGCCAATGATATATGATCTGATCGGGTCCTCATCTATGCCACCCATCCCAAATAGTACTCCATATCTGCAAAAACCTTAGATGAATCCTGTGGTCCTCTCGGTCTAACAAGCTCACCTCAGACTGGAAGCCGTAGGATCCTATACACATCCTCCAGTGTGACTGTAATATCTCCTGATGGAAGATGGAAAGAACATGTATCCTTGTCCCATCTCTCTACTAGGGCTGATATCATAGGCCAATGGAACCTCAGCTATGGTAGGAATACTACCCAGTATAATCCTATGTCTCTCAATAACTATATCTCATCCTACTGTAGCTCGGCAACACTCCCTCTGACAGATAACAGTAATCCTCCAAAGGGATGCTCTTGGAGATGGACTAGATCCTGCAAGCACAAATATGAAACATATCAGTACTTCTACATCAAAAATCTGTTGAACCAACCTGACCTGGTCAAGGTCAACCTTTTTGGGTCAAGGTCGACCTTTATGGGTCAGGTTTGACATTTTTGGGTCAGGGTCGACCTGGCCCCAAAAAGGACAAAACCTCCCTAGTCAGGGTCAACCTTTATGGGTCAGGGTCAACCTTACTAGGTCAGGGTTGACCTTATTGGGTCAGGGTTGACCTTCCTTGTAAAAACATCAAAATTTTAATCACAGATACTAGAAATAGGAACATACCTCAGGCAGTGGCTATCAGCTAGCTAGGCACTCTCTCAGGACCTCCATGTGGCTCGCTTGGAATTCTTCTCTCTTCGGCATCCTATCTCCTTCTCCAAACTCTGCAAATGGTAAGAATGAGGTGGTAAATGTCTCTTTCTCTTATTTATAGTCAGTAAATTAGGGTTTTTTCTAGGGTTTCATTTGAGAATATTTAGGTTAAATTCAAATTTTCCCTTTATATGCATTTAGATAGACATCTACTCTTTTCATCATAACTTGAGTTTGGTAGCTCCGTTTTCAGTGCCGTTAGAGGTGTTAGAATCATGATTTAGATACCTAACCTCTTAAATCTGCTTAGGAAGGTTTAGGACCCTTATAACTAGTTTAGGAAATGAATTTATCAACAAATTTCATATTCAGTATATAGTAATCACCTTATCAGCCTGTTTCACCTTCCATAAATTAGTAAGCCGAATCAGGGGGGCATAAGGGGTTCTATATACTTCTCGAGATCATCATAGTAAGACTTAGGTGCTCTTTAGATTTTTATTAACCTCATGTGTTGCAGGTTGCGGATACTAACGGTTTCTTGCAGGATCTTCACATTGAGGAGTTAGCTATATCCTTTTTATACTTTATGATGTTTCTTACTTTAGCTTGCATATTCACGTAGTATCATATCTAAGCTAAAGTGGGGGCTAAATGTATCATCTTAAAATGGAAGCACTTCCATTTTTATAGACTTAGCACCCTCATTTAGTATGGTTGGCATATTAGATTTGCATCTCTCTCTTTAGATCTACTATTTTCAACATTCAAGCATTCAAAGGACATTACCATGGGGTAGCAATTACGGATTGTGAGTTAATAGGAATACTTTAGCCTTGGGGGCTTGGTATGCTTTCTTTGTCATATTCAAATCTATGCATTGCTTTCTCATTTCCATGTTATGTTAGGATTGTTAATCTAGAAGATTAGATCTTGATATTACATGTTTACAAGCTCTCTTTAAGAGATCAATACACACACATTACATTCTATATTCGGCTATTCGTGGAGGTGGAGATCACCAAAATGGGGGTTTGACTAAGGAAAAAACCTATATAGCCACCCCAAAATCACTCTTTTTAGATATTTGTAGGTGCTATTTTTGGGAGTTACAGGTGCAAAACAACAAATCAAAGGCTAGATCTAGATACCCTTTTTGGCAAACTTTTGAGATCCGAGAACAAAGTCACTTTCGGATCTGTGTAGGTCAGGGTCGACATTATTGGGTCAGGGTTGACGTTTATGGGTCAAGGTCGACCTTTTTCATAAGACGACATCAGAACAGAAAATGATTTCTGGGTTTTGTTAGTCTCTACATTTCGGTTTGGTATCAACTGTCAGATTTTCTGGAAACTCAATACAAACCTCAAAAAATGAGTTTTTCCAGATCTACTATGTTATGAGGTAGGTATCTTTTCCATTCATTTCTTATGCGTTCCTCAAGCTATTTTATCATATTAATTAAGTGTAAGAAAATATAAACTTGGCCTTAGGATCTTGCTTTACTATATTACATAAATCTTATTTAGGGAATCCTTCTTGTGCCACTATATTTTACCTTACACTAAGCAATAGTTATGTTATTCATAGGTTGTGAGTTATACACCTTATTGATAGATTTTGAATGTGGCTAAAGTCCTTTCATTTTTATTATTTAGGAGTTTTCTCATGAAATACTTATATGAATAGAAGTTCATTCAAACTTTTGTGTCAAAATTGTATTAGTTTAGTTGTTAATTGTGCAAGGATAGAACATTGTTCTTCATTCTCATCTGGTGTATCACCTCTTTTTAAGTTTCATTCAAGTTGTTTAATTTAAGTCCTTCTTATCCCTTTTTTCATAAAGTTTCCATTTTTATTAGAATAGGTGAAATACCAAGTTTTATTTAATAGTAGTCAACCTAGAACCTGGAGGTTTAGTCACACTTATAGTTTACCCCTAAGCTCGTGATTGTTCCCATGTTACTCCAAAATTGCCTAAGTTTTAGTACTTAGAATTTGGGTACAAAATTTTGGAGCTAATTGTAAATTTTGTCATTACATTTTCTTTGTTTTTCTTTAACTTCTTTGGAGGAGAAGAAGAGGGAACGATCACCATTAGGTGAGTCAAAAAGCAAGAAAAATACTCATAAATGTGCCTAGCCTTTTCTAGCTACATGAAGAGGTATTTTTCTTAACAAGTTTGCATTTTCCTTAAATTGTGACATTCAATTTCCAAAAATAGTCTAATTAGTAGCCTATTATTGTTCACCAAATGAGACATTAGGCCTATGCTCTCAACTCTTGTAGTTGATCAAAATGCCAAACATGCTGGATTTGGGGATAGAAAGAAAGTTTAAGGAATGAACCAAACATTTGATTTTTAAAACCTCCTTGTCAAGAGGTTGGAATTAACCATTTGTTAAATGTGTTAAGAAGAGAAGAAAGTAGTAGGGATATTATCTTCACTCTTTGAGTGAATCAAACTCCTAAACCTACCTATTTGATTCATTTCTTTCTTTAATGTGAACATGTTAGATCTATAGAGGGCCTGCCTCTCGAGTACATCCTTACGAGGATGGTGAGAAGGAATGAACCAAGTGGGAGGAAACCATCTTAGCCATGGTAAATCTAACCCACTATAATAAAATTGCATTCATCCTTAAAAGGGTGGGTGACAAACTGGTGTTGAGAATTTTCACCTCTTCTAGTAGTCCTTTGGGATTGCGTAGAACCATACTTTTATGTGTGTGTGAGGCCCTTGTAATGGGGGTATAAAAGACTCATCATTTTTTTGAACAAAAGTTACAGTAAAACATGGTTAAGTAGCAAGATTACCTCTTAAAGCCATGTTAAGAGCCAAATTTGACCTTAGGTAGCTTTTTGGAAGTTTTTCTTGTTAAGACCCGTGAAAACATCTGAGAACATACACTGTGTGTGGTTTAGGAGTAAATAATTTTTTTTTTCTACATGTGTTGTGTTTGTTTCTACATTTTTCAACAAGAAAACATCCTAGAAATCTGATCACAAATTTAAATTTTTAAAAAGATCCATCAAATAGTGACAAATAACTTTCTCTTGGTTAAGTGATGCCTATAGACCTTCTTGTTACACGTACCAATTGTTTTGTGATGCTTAACAACCCAAGTGATGTGTACCAAGTTTTAAATTGTATGTGGTCATCTTCCAAGTGGTACATACAAATGTCAAGTGCCGCATAGCAACAATCAAACACCATGTACTAAATTTCAAAGTTGCATGTAACATCATTCTAGTGAGTGCATAAACAACTGTCAAGTGCCATGTACCAACAATAAAACAACACGTACAGACTAAGACAGTAAAACATTGGACATTTCCTGAGGGTTTGGACAAATTTTGATTTCATAATTGGATACCTTTTTGGAAGTTCTACCTGTGTATCATCTTGTATTGACCAGAATCCCTCATATTTGGAATATTCAAAATTATTTTTAGGGATTGATCGAAGGGATAAGCCAAGAAATATTTGATTCATGCTAATGCCAACTTTTACCAGATCCCATTACATCAAGTATACCTTGAAATCCAACGGTAAATACATAAGGAAATAAATTCCTTTCCCAAGTGATACATTCACCTCCTCACAACAAATAGTTGAATGTACAAAATAGGTGGAACCAAATAGGATGGCTTTTCCTTTTGGTAATATGGATCCCGATCTCATTAATCTTGTCAATAAGGACACCACAAATAATCAAAATAGTGGAAATGAAGATGCAAATAATAATGTAGCCAATGGAGGAGGAATTTACCCTAATAACCAAAGGGTGGACAAAATGGAGGTAATAATGACCCTCAATATGAGGAGGCTACCGAGGAAAGAGTAAACGAAGTGGTGCAAAGCTCATTATTCATGAAACTCTTGGAGAAAGTTCTAGAAAGAGATAGGGAGAAGTACTTCTTCAACCTATCACAAGC
The DNA here is from genome assembly GCA_018584345.1 of Thuja plicata. Classification (NCBI taxonomy): domain Eukaryota; kingdom Viridiplantae; phylum Streptophyta; class Pinopsida; order Cupressales; family Cupressaceae; genus Thuja; species Thuja plicata. The sequence continues at coordinate 321,380 of MU223391.1, forward strand.
AAGGGTAAAACTTCCCCGTGATTATGATGTGGATAAATTTAAAATGAAAGAAGATGAGACTAATCCCATCGACATCATGAACAAATAGTTTAAGTTATTTCAAATGCAATTGGACAACATGAAACAAATGGGGGTTCCTAAAAACTTTTCAATTGAAGCATTATGTCCTTTTCCATTTGACAAAACCATAATTATGGTGTCATTCCCTAATAATGTGGTTTTTCCCAAGTATGAAAAATATGAGGGGACATCCGATCCATAAGATTACCTACAGGAACTTTGCACATTGACCTTGGAGCTCATGCATGACACAACTTATTTAATGCATTTATTTCCAAGAAGCCTTGGAGGAATGGTGATGGAGTGGTTTTATAAACTACCCTTTGGTATTCGTAATTTCAAAGAATTGGCTTCTAAATTTGTGACTCTTCCTATAACATCAAAAAATGAAGTCACAATGATTAAATTATGCAATAGGAAACAACGCAATTGAGAAGATTTATTACTTTTCCTACAAGATGGAGAGCGGTATTTGCTTGATACCCTTGAAGTGTTCCTGAAAAGGAAAAGATGGACATTTTCATAAATAGTTTGAATATGGAAATGAATTACTAGTTGAGATTACAATGTCCACATTCTTTCCAAGACCTAATTGAAAATGGAGTCACAATGGAGGAAGTGTTATTGAAAAGTGGAGAAATCAAACTCTACAAGGACAACAAAAATTACAATAATCACAACACTTCTAATAAAAAAAACAATAGAGCTCCTCCTAATAACAATTGGTTTTGGATCAAGAACACTAACAAGGGTTTGGTAAATGATGGAGTCATGGAAACAAACAACTTAAAATATACTCCCTTTAATCTCACGCAAGGATCAAATCAAGCCAAAAATGTGAATCAAGCACCTAAGGTTCCCTTCAATAACAACAACAATTTTGGGAACAATAAAGAGGCTAGCAAGCCTAAACCCTTCTTTGGTCCATCTCCTAGAAGGAAATTCACACTCTTGGGTGAACCTCTTTAAAATGCATTGAGGACCCTCATTGCGAATAAAATTATTGACTTACCTAAATCTCAACCCTATGAGCCATAAGTGAAACCATCATGGTGGTGTGAGTCAAACCATTGTGAATACCATCGAAATAGAGGACATAAGACAAACAATTGTATATGATTGAAACATGTGGTACAAGACCTCATAGATAATAGAGTGATCTATTATCACATAGCCTTCAAAACAACTTTATTTAAACTTGAGAAAGGGGAATCTTCAAATGCTAAAAATAATGGAAATAACTCAAGAGGTAACAACAAATACAACTATAATCATAGCTATGATAATACTATCAATGCCCTATCAGGACATGAAAATACTATCAATGTTGTGGTGGTGAAGGAACAACCTAGCAAAGAGACCTCTAAAGTTGTCACTAGGGGGCAAGCAAAAAGGATCGCCCTAAAAGGAAGTGATCCTAAACCTTTTGGTCCTACTCAAGAAACCACTTTGACAAAACAAAAACCTTCTTCAAGGAATCCCTATAGATTAGTGGATCAATTGCAAAAGATACTAGCTCAAATTTATATCTTGGAGCTATTGAAACTTTTGCCTAATCATAAAGAAATCTTGGAGAAAGCTCTTGTGGAAATTCCCATTCCTAAAAACTTGGAGGAACAAAGGTTTCAAAACACAGTGGGTCATCTTATTGCACCTCATTGTTTATAATTTTTTGAGCAAGATGACATGTCTATAAATCATCCTCAAAACCTCCCATTGCATATAGATGTATTGATCCAAAAGCACCATGTCAAAAGAGTCTAATTGATGGAGGAGCTGGTCTAAATATTTGTACCTTGAGTCTAGTTAAGGATTTAGGATAATCTGAATTATCCATTGATCCAAAGAATATAATCACTATCAAATCTTATGAGGAGAAGGAGAGGTATTCCAAAGGAATGGTGGTTTTTCCCATTCAAGTGGGCCCAATAAAGAAGGATACCATTTTTCAAGTCCTAGATATGAAATTAACTTATAACATCTTGTTAGGGAGGTCATGGATTCATGAAATGAAAGTCGTGCCTTCAACATATCACCAATGTATCAAGTTTCCATACATGGGTGAAGAAATTACTATTGGAGGAGACTCAAATCCCTTTCAATATTGTAACATGGTGAAACCTATAAATGAACTATTTATTCCACACAATAGAGGAGTCATTTCTAGTGCAATCATTGAAGAAACTAAGGAAGAAGGTCCTATTTCGAAATTGAATGTTGATTCTACCTCAAGTCACAATCAAAATAACTCATCTACACCAACTAAGGGAAAAGAGAAGGTTAGTTTTGAGGGTGAAAGTTCTAATGAGAACTTTCCGTAAAAGTTTCTACTCCAAGGGAAGAAATTTCAAAACCTTCTAGGGTTGAAAGGGAACAAGCAAAAGAGGAAAATTATCAAAATATGTGTGAAATGATTCACAAGTTTGAGAAACAATGTAAAATACATCAAAAGGGAGTGGGGGAATATTCTGTTTCATTATTTGACTTACCCACTTCTCCAAGGACCCATGGAAAATCTTCTATTTCTCACCCACTTGAAAAGTACAATTCTCATTTTGTGAGAGAAAGTGATCAATCAGCCTTAGACAAATAAGACAATGAAGTCTTGCAATGGATTTACAAATATGAGGATAGTACAAGTGTCCCAATTGAGAGAGTTAAACATATTAACATTCAAACCAATCAATATGGCAAAGGATTCCAAATAATGCAAAAGATGGGTTACAAGGGAAGAGGACCCTTAGGCATAAGAAACAAAGGCTTGCTAGAACCCATTCAACCTCCTTGGAGATCCAAGGATGAAAAATTAGGCATAGGATATCAAGAGAAAGGAACTAGTTCAAGTAATATCCATGATTCCTATGAACATGCACATATGTTAGGATCTGAAAGTGAAGACGACTCCGGTGAATATGAATGGGATTCTTTATCCAAAGGTTCTTGTCATGATAAGAAAATAGATATAATTCATACTTATGCTCCTATATCTAATACAAGAAAACAAGCCAATATGGACCAAGGATTATATTCTATACAAGTGTCAAATGATTCTCAAGAACCAAATGTAGGACAAGCATCTAGTGAAAATAAATGGGTAGGTGAACCATGGGTACCTTTATGGGTAGGAGATTCAAATGTTGGGTTTAATCCTTTAGTATATTTTCCCATAGAAATCCAAGAGGAATCAAGTGAAGAGAATTTTGATCCAACATCTATGGAACACCTTGAACAATCTCATGCCATCGATTTAAGCGATACAATGTATGAACCTTCAAATGAAGTCATGTCCTTAAACCCCGTTAATGAAATATTACCCAATGAATCCCTATCTCTTATCCATCCTAAACTTATTGATTGGGATTTGACCGAGCCAAATGACATACTTTATTTCCCTAATGAAAATGCCATGGCCCTATACCTCAATGTGGTTAAACCATCTTCCACCAACGAACTCGGTCAAAGCATGATTATGGAAGCAAGTGTACAATCTCTCAATCCACAAGAAAAAAAGTAAAAAAATAAAATGGTCTAGTGCTGAAAACCACCATGTGGTAGTGCTAGATCCAAAAAAAGTAAAAATAAAGGATGTTTCCGAAAGTGAAAACCCAATTATGGCACCTAAGGAAGAGATATTAGATACCTTGCCAAAACATGAAGAGGAAAGATCTCCCATCTTAATTGAACCAAGAACAAAAGTTAAAATTGGCACGGAATTGGAACTAGAGATTTAATACATCTTGCAACATCTTTAACTCCAATAGAAAGACATGATTTCATCAAGTTCTTCCAAGAAAATAAAATCAATTTTGCATGGTATTATGTAGATATGCCGAGATTATATCCTAGTTCCATAATGCATCATCTCAATGTGAAACCCAAAGTGAAACCAATTAAGAAAGATGCATCCTCATGTGGCGTTGTTGGTCAAAGAAGAATTAGAGAAGTTACTAAAAGTTGGATTCATAAGGGTCATAGCTTATGTGGAATGGATTTCAAACATTGTACCAGTGAGTAAGCATGAAAAGTCCATCCGAGTATGCACCAATTTTAGAGATCTCAACCTTGCTTACCCTAAAGATGAATTTTCATTACCAAGCATTGATTATATGGTGGAATTGACAGTGGGACACTCCATGTTCTCTTTAATGGATGGATTTAGTGGTTACAACCAAATTAGAATAGCACATGAAGATCAAGAGAAGACTGCTTTTACTTTCCCTTGGGGCACCTTTTGTTGGAATTTTTAGGAATAGTCCCAAGAGATAACTGAGAGGGGGGGGTGGTTGAATAAGTTATCTACAAGATTCAATTCTTTATTGAATTAAGTATAGAATAACATTAATCATAAACACAACAAGATAACACAGAATATAACACCACAATTTTGGTTACGAGGAAACCCAAAATAGGTAAAAACCCCAGTGGGAATTAGCACCCACAATGAACTGCACTATTGTATAATGATCCCTGTTAGAAGATCTTACAACCTTGTTAGGAGTTGATATTTACAATGCATTAAGTACAGTGACCTGGTCAAAGGTCAGACCTTGTTAGGATTCTTTTACAAATAACCCTGTTAGAGGTGAGGACACACTATCTGTGAGCACACTGCTCAAATGATGAAGGATGCAACCTTTTTCACAATAGATATACACTATATTTGATATTGAACTATGAATTAGACCTGCTATCTTGATCAGTTCCAATGAATTGCATACACTCTCTGCTTCATCACATAGATCTTCAACTGATGAATGATATAGCTTTACTGGCCCAATACATCAAACATTCTGATCTACTACTTTCTCAACATTTTTGTATATGATGATCACAAATGATCTTCTATAAGTATCCTCCTCCAAAGATATGGTCAAGTCAGCTTATAGGGAATTCTTCAACAACTTCTCCATCGGCTAAAATAAGCACACAACACAAATAGAACCGTGCAGGTCAAGATAAGTAGACATGTCACTTCACACTATCGGCTCCACCAAATTAACTCAAACTTCACTCTCCAGATGAAACACATTAAGTTCTCTTAACCAAAAATTCTGAACTCATAACTAAATGTGATTCCAAACACACATATCCAAATGATAGGTGCAACTAAAGAAACAACATAAATACTGTCGGTTCTTAATAAACAATCTCTTGAAACTGTAACTGGAAAATAGATCATCATAACTCAACTTCAACTGCACAACTGAATTTGCGTCTATGAACATGGCATAATAAATATGTCTACAAAATAAAAAAATATGTGCAAGGCTCCAACATATCCATACTGAGAATTACATACAAAACACTGCTACAAACTATATGTTGTCATCAATGACAAACATACAGTCAACCACTTGCTCAAAGGAAAATCTCCAACAATCTCCCCCTTTGACATTGATGGAAACATTGATATGAAAAAAACCATCAATCCAAAAGTATTCTTTCTTTTTACAACCTTCTCAATATCCTCAACATAAATCCCCTTAACTGCTGCATCTCCTTATTGCTACATTTGATTTTTCATGACTGTATACTCCTCTAGACTATATAATCCCCCTTTGACATCAATGGCAAAGGGTGCCAAAAACAAATAAGCACAGGTACGACTTATGAAGTAGAGTAGTCAACCATTCACTAGTCATCAAGAATTGATTCTCTTGTTGCAAATTCTAATCAGACCCAGGGAAGGGAATTACTCCCAGCTTCTCCCTGAGATACTCAAAAGTATATTTTGGTAAAGGATTTGTAAATATGTCTGCTAACTATTCTTTAGTGCTCACATCATCCAACTTTACTTCTTTCTTTGTAGCTTTCTCTCTTAGAAAATGATATTTTATTTCAATGTGTTTTGTCTTTGCATGCATCACAAGGTTCTTTGACATATTGATAGTGCTAGTGTTGTCACAATGAATAAAAATAGGATAATCAACCTGAATTCCAAAGTCTTTTATCATCTGCTTGATCCAAACAATTGTAGAACAATTTAATGCTGCAACTACATAATCTTCTTCTGTTGTTGACTAAGAAATACAATTCTACTTCTTTCTTGTCCAAGTAACTAATATGTTTCCAAGAAATACTGCTCCTCCTGAGGTACTCTTTCTGTCATCAACACAACCTGCCCAATCTGCATCTATATACACATGAAGTTCTACATTCTCTGAGTTAGGATACCATAAACCATAGTATATAGTCCCTTTTAAGTATCTAAAAAATTCTTTTTATTGCCATTAAATGATTTTGTTTAGGTTTAGATGCAAATATTCCAACAATGCCAACTACATTAGAAATATCTGGTCTAGATTGAGTAAGATATATGAGTTTTCTAATCATAGACTTGTAAAGTGTCTTCTCAACTACTGTAGAATCATCATCTTTAGAAAGGTTGCTTGCGGTTATCATGGGGGTGCTTACTGTCTTGCAATCTTCCATCTTGAATTTCTTCAATTTTTCCTTAACATGCTTAGACTGATTAATGAATATACCTCTATTTTTCTATTGTACATTTAATCCCAAAAAGTATTTGATAGGTCCAATCATGCTCATTTCAAATTCGCTCTTCATCTCTTTAGCAAAATTTGCACTAAGCTTGTCATTACCACCAAAAATAATGTCATCAACAAAAATAGCAACAAGTAATAATCCTTCAGGTGTCTCTCTTATGAATAAGTTACAATCTGCTTCTCCTTTCTTGAATCTGATCTTCGTCAAGTAACCATCTAGTCTTTCATACCATTCTCTAGGGGCTTTCTTAAGTCCATAGAGGGCTTTCTTTAGTCTGCATACCATGTCAGGTTTGTCTGATAAAATAAATCCTTCAGGTTGTTCTATGTAGACTTCTTCATTCAAATCACCTTTTGTTGGAATGTCATACCCTTAGACTTTAAAAATACTAGAGATACAAATCAAAGGGCAATGTCTCACACTTTCCATGACATGATGCACACATTTATTTAAGATTATGTGGATGATATTTTGGCCAAGTCACATGAAAGAAAATATCATCTAGCTATTTTAGATAAAATCTTTACAAGATCGGAACAATTCAAAGTTAGGTTAAATCCTAAAAAGTGTGCATTTGGTGTCCAATCTGGAAAGTTATTGGGTTATATAGTTTCAGCCAAACGAATAAAGGTAGATCTGGAAAAGGTTCAAGAAATTATGGAGATGAAAACACATAAAAATATTAGCCAAATGAGATCATTACAAGGAAGGCTCCAATCCATTAGAAGATTTATATCTCAATTGGCGGAAAAATGTCATTCTTTCACCAGGTTATTACACAAGGATACCATTTTCAAATGGGATGATGAATGTGAAGAATCTTTTACACTCTTGAATACATACTTAGTAAATCAACCTATTTTTATGCCACCCATCAAAGATAAACCCTTATTATTGTACATTTCAGCAACATAACATTCTTTAAGGTTTTTTTAGCACAAGAAGGTGATATAGCAAAGAAAAAGAAATTTATTACCAAAGAAGAACCTTGATTAAATATGAGTTAAACTATAGTTTCCTGGAGCGAGCTTTCTTAGCGATAGTTTTTTATTCCCAAAAACTATGACATTAAATGCTAATGCACAAGGTTAAATTGATTTCTAAGATTGATCCTCTCAAATATTTACTTAGAAAAACAACTCTCACAGGAAAGATAGCTAAATGTTTGATGATATTAAGTGAGTTTGATATTGAGTATGTGGACCGCAAAGCCATTAAGGGACAAGTAATAGTGGATCAATTGGTAGAGAATCCCTTAGCTTCAAATTTTCCTATTCAAATAGATATTCCAGATGCAAAAATAGTAAATGTGGAAGCAAAAGCATGGAAGTTGTATTTTGATGGATCCTATACCCAACATGGATCAGGAGCTGGAATTTTGTTGATAGAACCTCAAGGATATACTATTCCCAAGTCTTAAAAACTCTTATTTCCATGTACCAATAACATTGCAAAATATGAGGCGTTATTCATTGGAATCAAAATGGCTTTAGAATGGAATGTGATAGAGCTACAAGTATATGGAGATTCACAACTAGTCATTAATCAATTTAATGATGAATACAAAACCAAAGATGACAATTTGATTCCTTAAAAGAGGATGGTAGATGATTGGAAAAATTACTTTGTTTTGATCACCTTTGAATAAATTCCAAGAGCCAAAAATAGGGCAGCAGATGCCATGGCTACTCTAGCTTCATTACTTCAATTTCCAGATCAGAATGCTAGGTATGAGTTCTTGGTGGAAGAATTGGTAAAACCTACTTTTGAATTACCTAAAACCCAACTCATTTGCCTATTAAATGGACATGAATCACCTTGGTATGGACCTATATTTACCTATCTTAAAAACCAAGTCTTACCCTTGGACCAAACCCGAACTCAAAAGAGACATTTTATACGCCAAGCAACACATTATACTATCTCATCTGACACATTGTATCATAAAAGTCTTGAAAAAATGCTACTTAGGTGTCTAGAGGATGAGGAGTCAAAATTATCTTTACGTGACATTCATGAGGGTATTTTTGGGTCTCATTCAAGTTGGTTGAACCTAGCTAAGAAAATCCTTCGCATGGGTTACTTTTGGAAAACCTTAGAGAAAGATGCTTTCCAATTTGTTAAAGTGTGTCTGAAATGTCGATATCATGGAGATATGATTCATGTGCCCGCACAAGAGATACACCCAATAATTACACCATAGAATTTTTATCAATGGGGATTTGATCTTATTGGGATGATTTATACACCTTCAGCCAATGGTCATAAGTACATTATAACTGCAATGAAATACTTCACAAAATGGGTAGAAGTTGTGTCATTAACAAATGCAATGGGTAAAAAAGTATCCATGTTTATTCTAAACCACATCATTTGTAGATATGGTATTCCTCAAGCCATCATAAAGGACAATGGAAAGCAATTCAAAAATAAGGATGTGGATGAATTGTGTGAGACATTTCACATTACACTCCATTCTTCTTCATTTTACTATCCTCAAGGAAATGGTCAAGCCGAAGCAACAAATAGGAACATCCTTAAGATATTGAAGAGATTGGTTGATTATTCAGGAAGGGATTGGCATGTACAATTGAACCCAACATTGTGGGCCTATAGAATGAGCATTAGAACACCACCGATGGAAAGACCATTCTCTTTGGTCTAGGGAGCAGAAGTTGTTTTACCTTTAGAGGTTGAAATCCCATCTTTTAGAGTATCATTGCAAGGTTTGATAACTGATGAGGATTATAGGGTTCCAAGAATTCAACAATTGGAACTATTAGAAGAACATCAAACTCAATCCTATGAACACTTTAAAGTGTAACAAAACCAAATTTCAAGGAACTACAACAAGAAGATCAAACCTAGAGAATTTCAAGTGGGAGATTTAGTGTTGAGTGAGAACCCCAAGAATCAAGCAGAATGAGAAAAGAAAGGGAAATGGGAAGAAAATCAGATAGGACCCTTTGTTATTACTTCTTCTTTTGGCATGGGAACATACAAATTGGCTGATTGTGAAGGAGATGAGCTACAAGAACCTATCAATAACATTCACTTGAAGAGGTTTTACACCTAAGAAGATGAAAATGTATCGGTTGAAAGAGTATTAGATGAAAGTGTATCTAATGAGATTAACAACATTCTTTGTACATGAGAAAAGTTCAAAAATCCAAAAAAATGAGAAAAGTTCAAAATCTAAAAAAATCAAAAAGATCAAAAAATTCAAAAAACAATGGAAAAGCATAAAAGCATAAAAAGAGGAAAATTGAGCATGAAGAAAGAAAAAACATTCAAAAAGATCCAAAAATTGTTGTCTTGGTGAAAACCTAGCAAATAGGAGCCTTAATTATATTAAAAAAAAAAGGAAAAGAAAAATCAAAGAAAAAAATAGAAAAAAAGAAAAAAGCCTTGGTGAAAAACCTAGAAATAGGCGCCTTGGTAGAAAAAAAGGAAAAAATAGAAAAAGAGCAATAAATTCAAAAGGTCAAAACCTAGAAAACAAGCGCTTTTTGATCCCTTAGGTCTTTTCCTAGTTGCATTTGTAAATATTGCATTTTCCATCTCATTGTATATATCTTTGCATCCGTCATTTGTACATAGTCATAATAAAGTCTTTGAGCTGCATTGTTAAAACCTTTTGTCACATATCAGGTTTCATTTGCCCAAATTACACATTGTTTCATAGTCACTTGGGGGAAAAAGAATTGGTTTTTCACAAATGGATTCAATAACAACACCTTTTCGGTTACATAACTTGAAATATTTTCAAAACTTCAATAGATAGACATTTTTTAACCTTTGATTTATATCATTGTTCAACCCAAGCATTCAATCTTGAAACTTGATCCTTGACCTTCGTTAACTTTATTATTATGATTAAAAATTGACAAAACCTCATAGATCAGAATGTATGGAATTCTATTGAAAAATATTGATACAATAAAAAACACATAAAGTTTTTGATGTTAATTGAGTCATGTTCTCTTTAGCTAATCAATGATGTTTTGACTATATCAGCTATGATGAAGACATGATATGTTTCTTGATTTCTTTGTGACTTTTTTGAGGAACAACCACCAAAATATGTGAATTTGTCTAATGAAATGGTCATCAAAGAACCATCGAGAACATTCATATATCAAGGAGGTTTGACCTTTATTTGTTATGCAAATGGATACCTTAGATATTTAGATTTGCCATATCTTAATACCAACATCCAATTGCAACATTGAATCCGATGAAACTGGTATTCAGACTCCCATAGTTGATTTTTTTCAACTAGTGAGGTTTGTACTAGTTTCAACTAATTAAAGATCAATGAAAACAGTATTCATTTTATCATGATGTGGTTATCCAATCAGTGATGATTGTACTTGCTACTAGTTCACAAAGGCTCAATGATGAAAATATATCTTCTTTTGCATTTCTTTTTCGAAAACAAAGTGACAGTTAGTTTCATTTCATTCTTAGATTAATTGCATTTAGGGGATTTCCTAACATCAAGGGGGTTAATTATTCAAAGAGTTGATATCATTATCTTGGTTCAAATCAATCAATTATGGAGAATTTCTTGTGCATTTACCATTGCATTGCATTAATCATTAAACAATTATTTACAAGTTATACATCAATAAACATTATTTATTATTCAAAATCACCATTGAAAATCATCATCATTCATATAGGTACATTTCATTGAAATGTTGTATTATCAAAATACAAAAAAAAAATTAAAAAATATAACATGCATTAAGTAAATTCACTGCTTTGCATTTACCATTTCATTTCACATACATAATAAATTAAAAACATTTAGAAATAGACTTGCATACATTTTCATTCATCTAACTATGTCATATATAAGATATTGCATCCATAACATGTGAAATAAAGTGCATCATAACATCATATAAACATCATATCATCAAAGAAAGCCTCATATATCAACATGGAAATCAAAAGTGATCAAGTCATTATAACAAATGCCAATCAAATGTATTTCATATATCAAAGCTGCATCATAGAAAGATGGTACATCAAAGTCCTAATCAAATCAATACATCCAATCCATCAAATATAATGCATGTGATCCAATAGTATTTCGATATTAATCATGATTCGCAAGGGGCACCTGACGCATCTCCTATCCTTGATCCACTTGTTGTGTCACCTGTACCACCTGTACCATCTAGATATCTATCTAATGATCTATCATGTGTAGTAGGAGGAGCTCAACTAGAGCTAGCACTACTAGCTATCTAATCCATCCTAGCCATGAATACATGTATCATAGCTCTGAACTGATCTATCCTACTAGTCACTGTAGCCAAAGCAGTCTGTAATCCCTGTACATCCTACTCCAATCTAGTGATAATACATGGAGGCACTGGAACCTGAGGAACTAAAGGAACTTGTGGTTGCAAGGGAGCCTATGACTGAACATGAAACTATGGATGAACTTGAATCTACAGAACCTATTGTGCTATAATCTATAGACCTATAGGCACCTTCTGTGCTGTAATCTATGGACCAAGACCCTACCTAGCCTGAACAATCTGAGCCTGCCTAGCGACTCTCTTTCGGTGCTGCCCCCATACTATTGCTGGTACTGGCTGTACTGGTCTCATCATGTAACTACCTCCCCTACCTCACACATGACCACCCCTCATCTGTGGACCTACCTATCATCTACCTCTAATACGAGCTCACTGAGGAGCTCTCCAAACCCATGGACCTCTCTATACTCTCTATACTCTGCCACCTCCTTGTCCACCACCATTGCCATCATCATCATCTAAAGGATCATCCATATTAGGAATCAGCTCACTAGGATCAATGAATCATGGGAACCTATGTCAAGAAAACCACTGTGCATAATTCGCAGACATCCCATCATATGCTATGTGCTCATTGATGACATGTAACTAGTTGAATGTTTGATAATGTTAAGTTGAAGATGATGTAAGACATTAAATAAGTTAATAGTTTATATTGTCATTGATGTTAACTTGATGTCATTTGTACATTCATGTACATAATGCCAAAGACTTCAGAGAATCAATAAAAAAGAGATTATGCTTTCAATAATGCATAAAAGTCAAGTATTCACTAAGTGACAGACAACACCAATGGAGTGCACACCATCGGTAAAGGCAAAGAAAAAAAGTCATAGTGATACCTGACGAGCTGAAAAATAGAGTTGCTTAACAAGAAAAATCCAATGATGCCCAACAGACAAAGATCCTGAAGTTGACTGGAGTCACACCGATGGAACTGGCAGTTATCACCAACGATTAACTGTAGAGTTGACCGACATAACAAAGAGTTCAAAAAATGACAAAATATCTAGATGGCAGAGATTAAGGATAGACTTAACTGGTTGTTTTATTTGTTTTATTTGACCAGAGTTAAGTAATTGATTTAAAGAAGATTTGTACAGTTGGAAAGAAGATAACTATGAGATAAATCAGGAGTTAAATCTTTAAATTAGATTGGTTGGATTGTTTTTCATGCCAATAATCAAGAATCAAGAATTAAGGAATATCATGTCTATATAAGAGACAAGCATAATTCATTTCTGCAATCACATACATGGGAAGGGGAGTGAATAGAAAGAGGATGATGAAGAGAAATTGATGAAGAAGAACTTCATACAGTCCTGATCAATCAAGCTGAAGAAGAGCTAAAGAATTCTGCAGACACCGACAAACAGTGAAGCACAACATCCCAGAGTAGAAAGTGTGGAGCACAGAGAATTGAATTGATACATTGATCAGAGAGGTAATTTACTTAAATAGATCTGAAAATCTTCAATTCAAGTTGCATTAGAAACAGGTCATAGTGTTTCAGTTTAACTATTGAAGCAGTAAGTCTCTTAAAAGAGTAGGACTTAACAGTCTTCTATATATTGAGGTACATCCCAAGGAGTGCCAAAAAGGTTTATTCATCAAAGTAGCATTGAAATTGCGTAAAGCCTATAGACTGTCTAAGAAGAAGGCTGATTCAAGGATGGTAGCAAGATTTGCATAAAGTCTATTGATAGTCTAAGAAGGAGGCTGATTCAAGGATGGTAGAAAATAGATGCCCGATACTAAGTGACAACCTCTATGTATAAAATCCTCTAACAAGGTCACAACTAACAGTGTGTTTGTAACCTTTAATAGGGTTGGATCCTAATAGGGCTCACTTTAGAAGAGTAAAAATTTGGGGTACCAGTCCCAGCGGTTTTTTTCCCTTAAGAGGGTTTCCACATTAAAATTCATGTGTTATGTGTGTATGGTTATTACTTTACTATTTTACATTTCACATATGCATTTTTGGATTGATTGGTATACTCTGCATATTTACTGAGTGTCGGTAAATAGTTTTACTACTTATCGGTAATCAAGGAGAATAAGGAAAGACATGGAAAACTAACAGACAGTAAATTCATTATTAATATTTCATGGCATGCATCTTGTAGGGACTTACTAATCTGAGATGTATTTGATTGGTGGTTAAAGTTTAAAGGATAATTTTTGAAGTGACTAATTCACCCCCCCTCTCAGTTATTACTAACAATTGGTATCAGATCTTGTGTGCTTAGAAGGAAGGTTTCAAGACCTAAGTAAAGATCACAAGATGAACAGACAAGATGTGCCCAAGTTGAAAAAAGACAAATTTGCTTCATGGAAAAGAAGGATAGGACTCCACTTATCAGGTATTGGTAATGATGTTACTCAATACTTAGATACTTAATATGTGTTGCCTACAAGATTATTGATAGTAGATCAATTGAGAGAGAAGCATGAGCACAACTACATGGTTATAGAGCTTTCTTCCTCATTCTCTGATGCTGAATTTGAAGATGTCAAGGACTGCAAAACTGCAAAGAAAATGTGGGACAAATTGAAGCTTGTACATGGAGGTGATACAAATTTTACGAGAGCTAAGGAAGAAAGCCTTAGAAGAAATTTTGATGATCTCAGAATGAAAGAAGGAGAAAACATGACACAGTACAACACAATAATAAAAGAAGTAGTCAATGCTATATGAGGTGTTGGAGGTACACTTGAATAGGAGACAGTGGTAAGTAAAATATTAAGAACCTTATTGCCTATATATGCTATTAGAGTTTCTTCTATTCAAGAAATGAGAGCAGTAGAAAAAAATACAGTTACTCTTGATAGTTTAATTGGTAGACTAATTTTATTTGAGAGGAATAACTTTGACAATAGTGTCTTACCAAGTTTAGAGTCTGCATTTAAGTCTTCTATGAAAATAAGCAAATCCAATCATAGATACTCATCTAGAAGGGACAGTGAAAATGAAAGTGAAGAAGAAGATCTAGATGAAATAGAAGCACTTATGGCTAGAAGAATATAGAGAGGCAAAGGTAAATACAAAGGCAAGCTACCACTTGTATGCTTTAATTGTAAAGAGATTGGACACTTTGCTTTAAGATTTCCTAATAGAAGAAAAGATGACAGAAGTAATGACAGATCTTTTGAGAAGAAATCTGACAGAGGTGATAACAAAGATTACAGAGGTTACCAAAAATTAGAAAGAAAGGATACCCAAGAATACAAGGATAAAGGAAAGAAGGCTAGCTACCTAGCTGCTTGCAAAGATGAAGATACTGACACCGAACCTGATGATGACATCGAGATGGTATTTGTAGTTGTGAAGGATGATTCAGATGAAGATGAAA
>MU223391.1:338611-436277 GCA_018584345.1 Thuja plicata
AATACTTGAAGAAGAGGTATACATTGAGCAACCAGAAGGGTTTGTAGATCCAGACAAGAGGAACATGGTATGTAGAATTCACAAAGCCTTATATGGATTAAAACAAGCTCCCAGAGCCTGGTATGAAAGACTTCATTCCTATCTAATAAGTATTGGATTCATAAGGACTAGTGAAAACAATAATCTTTATTTGAAAGAAGATACTGATGCTAACACTTTAGTTGCTGAAATATTTGTTGATGACATCATATTTGGAGGCAATGATATGCTATGCAAATCATTTGCTGATGAGATGAGCAAAGAGTTTGAGATGTCTATGTTTGTAGAGATCAAGTTCTTTCTTGGTCTACATATCATTCAACAAAGTGAAGGTATTTTCATTACACAGTCCAAATACATCAAAGAGGTCTTGAAAATATTCAAGATGGAAGATTCCAAACCTGTTGGAACATCGATGGCTACTGGATGCAAATTAACAAAGGAAGACAAGACAACAGAGGTAAATTAGTCTTTGTATAGATCAATGATAGGAAAACTCATGTATGTTGTACACACTAGACCAGATATTGTACATGCAGTAGGAATTGTTGCTAGATTTTCTGCTAATCCCAGGGAATCACATATGACTGCTGTGAAAAGAATTCTAAGACATCTAAAGAATACTGATGAATTTGGCTTATGGTGTAGAAGAGAAGGCAAATTTGAACTAAAAGTGTTTACCGACACTGATTGGGCTAGAAATATTGATGACCGAAAGAGCACAACTAGAGGAGCATTCTTTATGGGTGACAGACTTGTCACATGGATTAGAAAGAAGCAAGGATGCATCTCTCAGTCTACTGTAGAAGCAGAATATGTTGCTGCTACTGCAAATTGCTCAAATATTGCATGGATCAAATAGTTGCTGGAAGGTATGCATATGAATATCTCAGAACCAGTGATTATCTATTGTGATAACACCAGTGCAATAAACATTTCCAAGAGTCCAGTCATGCATGCAAAGACTAAACACATTGCAATCAAGTATCATTACTTAAGAGAACAAGTTCAAGAAAAAGAGGTGATACTTGAGTATGTGTAATCAAAAGAACAATTGGCTGATATCTTCACCAAGCCACTACCCAAGGATACATTTGAGTACCTGAGAAAGAGACTAGGGGTCAAACCCTTGTCTACCAGTGAGTAAAAGACTGAAGGCTGCATCAGCCTATATATTTTTTAGAATATCATTCATGTTGATGCAAGCAAAAAGATGAACTTCAAAGATACATCTATATACATAAAGGTATATATCAGAACCGAGCACCAGAGCATGTTGTTGTATTGCTGATGAATAAGGGAAATTCAAGGAATATATTATGGATAGAAGAAAATACGTATTTGAAATGAATTTCAGATATTTGTAAAATATTTGTTTGGCATTTTTTCAAAGGGAGAGAAAGTTTTTATATTATCGCAGTCTTCAGAAAAAGAAGAAAGATTATCCATTAACAGATTACTCCAAATAGGGAGAGATCATATCCATAGGGAGAGAATTTGTATGAAGGAATCATATACAAAAGGAAAGTTGCTGACAAGAGATAGAGACATCAAAGAAGAAGAACAATCAAAAGAGAGAAATTGACACAAGAAGAGAACACAACACATCAGTACAAGAAACACAGAAAGCTGCAAGAATCAAATCTAAGCTAACACAGAGCTTACCGGTGGTCAAACATTTTTATCGGTTATCAAAAAAAGCTATTTGGTAATTTGATGAATCTAAACAATTGTATTTCATATTGTATTAGAAATAGTATAGTGTGATAATATAGTATGTTTCCATCAATGCCAAAGGGAGAGATTGATGACATGTAACTAATTGAATGTTTGATAATGTTAAGTTGTAAATGACACAAGACATTAAATCAGTTAATGGTTTGTATTGTCATTGATGTCAACTTGATATCATCTGTACGGTCATGTACATAATGCCAAAGACTTTAGAGAATAAATGGAACAGAGATTATGCTTTCAATAATGCATAAAAGTTAAGTATTCACTAAGTGACAGACAACACTGACGGAGTGCACACCATTGGTAAAGGCAAAGAAAAAAAGTCACAGTGATACCCGATGAGCTAAAAAATAGAGTTGCCTGATGAGAAAAACCTAATGATGCCCAACGGACTTAGATCCTGAAGCTGACTGGAGTCACACTGACAGAACTGATAGTTATCACCAATGACTAACTGTAGAGTTGACTGACAGAATAGAGAGTTTAGAAAATGACAAAATATCTAGCTGGCAGAGCTTAAGGATAGACTTAATTGGTTGTTTTATTTGTTTTATTCAACCAGAGTTAAGTAATTGATTTAAAGAAGATTTGTACAGTTGGAAAGAAGATAAGTATGAGATAAATTAGGAGTTAAATCTTTAAATCAGATTGGATGGATTATTTTTCACACCAAGAATCAAGAATCAAGAATTAAGGAATATCATGTCTATATAAGAGACAAGCATAATTCATTTCTGCAATCACATACATGGGAAGGGGAGTGAATAGAAAGAGGACACTGATGAGAAACTCATGAAGAATAACTTCATACAGTCCTGATCAATCAAGCTGAAGAAGAGCTAAAGAATTTTGCAGACAACGACGAACAGTGAAGCACAACATCACAGAGTAGAAAGTGTGGAGTACAGAGAATTGAATTGATACATTGATCAGAGAGGTAATGTACTTAAATAGATCTCAAAATCTGTAATTCAAGTTACATTAAAAATAGGTCATAGTGTTTCAGTTTAGCCATTGAAGCATCAAGTCTCTTAACAGAGCAGGACTTAACAGTCTTCTATATATTGAGGTACATCCCAAGGAGTGCCAAAAAGGTTGATTCATGAAAGTAGTATTGAAATTTCATAAAGCCTATTGACAGTCTAAGAAGAAGGCTGATTCAAGGATGGTAGCAAGATTTGCATAAAGCCTATTGATAGTCTAAGAAGGAGGCTGATTCAAGGATGGTAGCAAATAGATGCCCGATACTAAGTGACAACCTCTATGTTTAAAATCCTCTAACAAGGTCACACCTAATAGTGTGTTTGTAACCTTTAATAGGGTTGGCTCCTAACAGGGCTCACTTCAGAAGAGTGAAAATTTGGGGTACCGGTCCCAGTGGTTTTTTTCCCTTAACAAGGTTTTCACATTAAAATCCATGTGCTATGTGTGTATGGTTATTACTTTACCATTTTACATTTTACATACGCATTTCTTGATTGATTGGTATACCCTGCATATTTACTGAGTGTCAGTAAATAGTTTTATTGCTTATCGGTAATCAAGGAGAATAAGGACGGTCAAGGAAAATTGACAAACAGTTAATTCATTATTAATATTTCATGGCATGCATCTTGTAGGGACTTAATAATCTGAGATGTATTTGATTGGTGGTTAAAGTTTAAAGGATAATTTTTGAAGCCACTGATTCACCCCCCTCTCAGTTATTACTAACACTCATGCATATCCCACTGCACATATCCTAATCTATCAATCTCATCATAGGCATACTATAATTCAACCTGAGTACCCCACATAGATCTCTCAGCCTGAACTTGAGAATATAGTGCTAAACCCTGGGGAATGTCTTGTACTCTGCCATACTGTCGAGATACTCTATAACAATGAAATCTCTCAATCACTAGTGGCGACTAACCTATTATCCATCATGGTAAACACATGTAAGGAAACTCATCATCTTCCTCACACCAAGCCTCACATGCTAGATATGGTCTCCATATGACCTAATCTATATCATTGAGCATATGTATCCAAAAATATAACTTACCCAGTCGAGGCTGGATAACCATGCCATCATAAAAGTATGCATATAACCATCTAGGATCTCTCTATTTGGTAGAAATCATCCTCAAAATAGGGATATGCTCCCATGTCCATAACTACAATAAAATAGCTCTGGCTGATAATGTGACATTGCCACTGTAAAAAACATGGAGTAACTCATGATATTCCTGCACAAGTACGTAGGAACCCCTATCAAATCTCTATGGATGTGTGATCATATCCTAGATAATCTAAACCCAACCCACTGCAAATCCATGACCTTGTTGATCTGATAATAGTAAACTGTCAATCAATGCACCTCATACTATAGGAAGATGAGAGAAAGAAACAAACTGTGCCCATGGAATACTCTTGTCACCAATCATAAGATCTGCAAAGACCCATCTTCATGCACTACCATAGTAGTCATCTATCCTAATGGAAAGTTAAAGGTATTATGGTCAGAGTGCCATCACTCTTCCATAGCTTTCAATAGTTCTTGGTTCTTCTGGAACTGAAGTAACTCAAGATGGAAATACAAACAACACCAACTAAACACACGTCTCTCATGACCCATCAACTGATATGCCATATCTGTGAGCCAAGCTGGTAGACCCCATACATATAACTTCTAGAACTATACTTGTTTTTCAAATCAAGTGAATTCAATTAATATCATCATTCAAGTGGATTATTCTACATCAATCAAACATCAAATCAACCTATCATTGTTTTTTAGCAACATCAACTATTTTTCCTAGCTCTATATCATGAGAAGGGGAAAATACATCAGTTATCCTATCCTACTTATCTGATTGATATTGTAAACATCCATTTAACTGATTATCCTAAACATCCTAAACACTTGGTTTCATTACTAAATCAAACCTACCTATCTTGGTAATCAATTTGGTATTTATTCTATTAGAGACAATAAAAAACAATCGGGTTTTTCATTCTTTTCACCCAGGCATCATTTTTCCTATGTGTACACATTGTTTCATATGGTTTACACATCATTTTGGGTTACACATCATTTTAAACATCCTACGCGACATTTGATTACTCAGAGGCATTACTTAATTTTCCTAGGACGCGATATTTGACAACATATGCGTGACTTCATTTTTTATAAGCGTTACTTCATTTTGGGTTTTGTACCTAGGGTTTTATACGTGACATTTTATCTATCCTACGCATTAACTCAAAGCTATCTTATGTGCAACTCCATTTTTATACGTGACGCTTAGCTATGTGGATGTGCTACTTTATGTTGCTACATGTCATTTAATCTATGCTACATATTATTTGGCTAAATTTTTATGAAAAAACCTAACTAGGCATGAAATAAACATTTCAAAGCATTAAATGCAGTCATAAATACACTAAGAGGTTGGAATCACTCACCGGAGGTCCATAGTCGGCAGGTCTCTAAAATCTGTGTCCTCTCTCGAATCGATGCTTGCGAATGGGGGCCACCATTGTCAAAATCTCAAAAGGGCTTTAAGCAAAAATGTGGGGTAAAAAGTGAAAATAGATGGTAAAAATGATATTTTTACTTCTATTTATACTTTTTGACCTAATTTAAAAGAAATTTGTACCCTTTCTTGCCTTAAAACTATCATTTTTCATCACTAGGGCATGTTGCAATCATTCTAACATCTGGTTTTCCAAAATGAAATCAAAATTGACCTAGTACT
Organism: Thuja plicata; assembly: GCA_018584345.1. Lineage (NCBI taxonomy): Eukaryota > Viridiplantae > Streptophyta > Pinopsida > Cupressales > Cupressaceae > Thuja > Thuja plicata. Next base: position 344,131 of record MU223391.1, read on the forward strand.
CTCATTTTTCAACATCATTTTTCCTCTGATATCAAGTCTATTTTCATTTCCAAGGGGGCATCATATGGTCAAAACATGATTTTTCATCATGATTTTACAATGAGAGTAAAAAATGGGATACTAAAATTTTAATTTTCTATTAGTGGGGCATTTATGTAATGTTCGTCATCAGGAAGTTCGTCATATCAGGGTTTATCATCAGGTAGTTCATCAAATATCAGAGTTTCACATCAATTTTGGCATCAAGTTTTACATCAGGTTATCAAATCAGGTTCATCGCATCAGGAATTTTATCAGATCAATTAGACATTTTATCAAATCAATCAATCAGTCAATTAGATCAGGACATTGATTTTCTTTGAATCAATGCCTTCGCACATCAATTCAAAGAAGGGAATTTGTAGACACCTAAATTTGGTTAGGTGTACTTAATGAAATCAAATGGTAGTTTACCCAATCAAATGGAAGCTAATCAAATCAAAAGGGACTAAATCACATCAAAATCAAAGGATCAATTAATAAATATATCAATTAATTAAATCTAAGCCTAAAAAGGGATTAATCAAAACTGTAACTGATTTAATCAATTAGTTATATAGTTTAAATTAAAAATCAAATTCAACTCATTCCCTTACATGGCTAATTTAATTAATTAATTGAATTAATAAAATCCTATTTTCTTTCAATAAAGGAGATAAGAAATTGAAGAGCCAATGAGAATCAAGAATTGAAAGCACACGGATCACTCCAAACTTTGCAATCTTGATCACTCATTTGACCCTTTAACATCTTCACCACTCAATTTGTGTCTTTGTCCCAACCTTTGAGACCAACATTTAAATGGCCTCTCCATTTGAAACCATTTGAAAGCTTTCAACTCAACCAAGCTTTGAGCATGATTAACTTAACTCTACCCCATACCCTTGGGAAATCTGATAAATACCAAGCATTTTGAGAGCATTAAGAATCCTAGACATTCATGAGCAATTGCATCTACACTATAGAGAAATCACTTTGAGATAAAAATATTTTTTAGCATAATAGTGCAATTTGAGAGCTAAATTGAATGAATTTTATGATAATTTGAGAATTTGAGAGCTATATTAGGCATATCAAACATCATTTCTCATTCTAGGACTGTTACTAATGGAGATTAAGGCTGAGAGCTTCATTAGCATGCTTAGTTAGAGAACCATGGAATGCTTATTGTTAATTTGTCAATTCTTTGCTTAAATTTAGATTATCTTTCTATAGAATTGATAGATTTCAAACTAATTTCATGAAGGTATAGTTTATATATACACCACAAAAAGTATCGAGGTAAAAGTGACATGGTCACCGAGCGGAAAAGAAGATCTAATGGTTAAGAATGATTCACAACAACCCAATGCATAAGATTAAGATGCATAAAATCTTATAATAATGGATGAATTACAGAGAAGAGAACATACAAAAGAGGCTGATATTGTTGAAGAAAGTTGTTAAGAGTTATTATTATTGCTGAGAAAGTTAAAGGAGTTATTTGAATAAAAAAAAGTAAAGAAGAGAGCTCCGAGAAAAAATTCAGCTACAACAGAGCAGAACCAAGTAGTATTATAGTTTGAGATTGAGATAACACATATCAGAGCACATAGATTTTGAACAACATTTACATTTGATGCACTTTTATAGACATTGTTGAGTAATTGATACTATTGTATTGAGAACTTTAAATCCCAATATTGGGTAGATATTAACCGATCTTATAATTGTAAAACCTTTAACAAGGTACATCTCTAAGTGTAGAGTTTGTTAAAATCCTCTAACCAGGTAGACCTAACAAGTCTTTTTATAATCTTGACCGGGTAAAGCTATCAAAATGGCTAAACATTGTAAGATCTAACCGAGCATCCTTTATACTGTAGTTAGTGAAGATTGTGGGTATTATCCCTACCGCAATTTTGTCCTCTAAACAAGGATTTTTGTGTTACCAAAATCATGGAGTTATGAGTTCTATTGTTTATTATTTTGATGTGATGTTTTATAAGCTTTATATTACTTTCATTTCAAAGTTACAAACTCGCAGAACAAAAAGAAACAATATATGGTTTATAGGTATTTTTAGTTATAAAGTTTTAGTGGTATTGATTCACCCCTCCCCTTTCAATCCCAACTTTCCATAGTCATTCCAAAAATTTCTCACACATGGTCTTTGAAAGCTAGCATCTAGTCAGTGAAAGCTCACACCCGGTCAGTGAAAGCTCACACTTGGTCTATATATTCTCACACCTGGTCTATAAAAACTTGTATTTGGTCCAAAGAAACTCGCACTTGGTCCAAAGAAGCTCAAATTTGGTTTGGGATGTTGAACAAGCTCTATTTGATGTTTATTTTGTGCATTTTCATGAATTTTATCATTTAGTAAAGTTTGCATCTCATTTAGGAATGTTTGAATCTCATATAGGGAAATTGACATCTCATTTAGGAAAGTTTGAATCTCATTTAGAGAAATTTGTATCTCATTTAGGGAAATTTTCATATCATTTAGGGAATTTTGCATATAATTTAGAAAGGTTTGCATATCATTTAGGAAAATTTTGCATAAACATTTGGTAAATCCTACATTGCATCCAGTCTGTTCTGAGTTGCATTTGATCTTTTCTGAGTTGCATTCGGTATCTTCTAAGTTGCATTTGCTAGCTTTTTTGTAGCATTTGGTTAATGATCAAAAACATTAAATTCAATTTGTATAAGTGTTAAATTTTACAATTAATTGATTTTTTATGAATTATAGATGACTAAAGGGATTAAATCAAGAAGAACTAAAAAATCCATATACAAATCACCTGATTATTATCAAGAGAAAGAGGCAAAGAAGCTATACAAAGAATCAAAACATATACAACTAGCAATTAAAGCCAAAACTTTGGAAGAAATAATTCAAGTGTGAAATAAGCATTGGAAGATTGTTAGTATTTATCAAGACTTTTATAATACTTCTTTCATTCCTTTTGATGATTCTCCCATTTGAATAAGGGGGATTTTAAGAAAGTTAAAAAAGAAAAGTGTAGAGCACCCGATTATTAGAAAGAAAAGGAATCTAAAAGCTTGAATAGTTATGCTAAGAAAATCAATAATACAAACATAGTGGAAAACTTAAAAGAAGAAGAGAAAGCATATGAACATTACATCAAAATTCTCTAATTATATCAAACTAAGTTTCCATCTTTGGCTTAAGTATTTGTTCATTCAATTGAGGTGGATTTGGTTTCGATTTTCCTTTATTTTGTTTGCTTGGTTTTTGAACTAACATTTGGGATAAAACTTGGATGATAAGGAGCTTGGAATGATCGCCAAGGTAAAGTATAAAAAAAAACATTAAAACCTCAAAAATGTGCATAAGCTTTGAACAAGGTGAGTTCTAAAACCTTTGGATTTTAAGTCATTCGTTTAAATTGTGACATCTCAAAGTTGAAATCTAGCTAATTAAAAGAAAGAAAGGTTGAGAATTGAACAAACACTAAAATTGAAGCCTTCATGTTTGTGGACAAAAAACATTAGGTATATGCTCTTCACTTTTTAAGTGAATAGAAAAGCCAAATATGCTCTAGTCCCTTTAGATTAAAAGGCTTGGAATTAAACCATATTAATTTTTCTTGTGAGATGAAAACAATAGGTATATTATCTTACCCTTATTAGGGTAATCAAACTCCTAGGCTTGTTTATCATTTCAAATTTCTTTTTTTCATAAAATTGCTAGAACTCTAGTGGGCCTGCCTCCCGAGAATGTGCCTTAACGAGGCCGGTGATAGGGACAACCCAAAGTGGGAACAAGGTTAAGCCATCCTATTCCACCCACTTCAAAAAAAACCTTGATTAAGTTGAAAAACTTAGAGGGAAAAAATATCAAATGCCTGGACTCGTAGGAATATCTGCCTCAATCATGCTTGCATGACTATGTACTCCTTGTTTGACTCATTTGATATTTTTGTTTTGGAAACCTGAATTAAACACCTGGTTAATGTAGCAAGAATACCCTTTTAAACCTTGTTGAACCATATTAACCATAGGTAGATTGATTGAAGCATTTTCTTGTGGACCTTGTCAAAAACATCCGAGAATATACACTTTTATGTGTAACTTATTAGAGGTTAGAAAACACATGTATTTTTGGTTGGTATGCTTGATGATACATGATCTTGAAAAAAATAAAAACATCCATTTAAAAGATCCATGCTGGTTTGGACAAGATCTCATCATATTAAATTTCCTTTACAATAAGACAGAACTGCGCTAAGAGAAGAAATACCCTATCTAGATGAGACTCCTCATTCTCCTTATCAACCCTTTCAAGAGAGAAATCAAGAGGAAGAATTAGGAGAGGTCCCAATGGAAACCAATTCATGGTTTGAGGCTAATAAAAATGGAGAAATCAATAATGATCATAATGAAGAATTAACTAAGGAAAAGATCAATGAAGCCTCCCAAAATCCTATGTTCGTAAAGATGATGGAAAAAGTCTTAGAAAAGAACAAGGACAAATATTTTCTAAACTTGGCTCAATTAGGGATAAAAATTCCTCATAATTCTGACACATCCCAATTAATAACTGGTGAGGAAGAAGACACTCCTTTAAAAGCCATGAATCAACAAATAAAATCCCTACAAGCTCAAATGGATAAAATTAAGAAAGAGGTTGCCAAAAAATGATTCTTAATTGAAGCTATTTTCCCTTTTCTATTTTGATAAATAAAAATGAAACCTTTTCCCCAAAACATGGTTTTCCTTAAGTATGATAAATATATGGGTACAATAGACCCAGAAGACCACATATGGGGATTTGGCACCTTAAGAATGTGTTATGCCCTGCATACACGTCCCTACATTTTGTAGGAAAAATGTTGGGTCCCCCTTTTTTGCTTTTTTCCTTGTTTTCCTCCGGGCTTTTCTTCTGCGAGGGTTTGTTTCTTTTTCTTTTGGTCCTCTTTCCTTCGAGACCTGGTCCTGGAGTGTGTTTGTCTTTTGAGTTGGCCGGATCCCAGACTCTAGGATTCTTTGTCATCATGTCTTCTTTTGTTGGAAGGTGTGGCTACATGGAATCCCTGGGCCCAAAGTTTGGAGGTTTTCCTTTTTCAGGGTTTTACAGAGGAAAGCAACATGTTTTTAACCTAAGGGTATAAATAGGTTTTACCTATCACTTTCACATTTCACCATGAACAAATCATCTAGAGCGATTACCAAAGTGATTAAGGCAATTAAATAATGACTAAGTGTGAATTTCTCTCGGTGATTAGCAGTGCTCAAATTATGATTGATAGTGGTGCATTCGTGGTCATTTCAATGTATATTAGTTGTAGAGTGCCTCCTATTCTTGTTCCTCCATGTTCTTCATGTTTTCAGTTAGGTCCTTTGGCTCTCCTTTCTAGTTTTGTTCTTCCTAGCTTTTGCTTTGTTTGTTTGTGTTCGTTTCTTGGTTTTCTATTTTGGTTCCGCTCTGTTTTCTTTTTTTTTTTTTTTGCCTATCTATTGTCACCTCCTGTTGGTGGGATGGCTCTACCAGAGGGTTGTTTTCCCTCTGTGAAGTTGTAAATTAGTGGTTCCTGTATATACCTTGTAGTTTAGTAGTTTTTGTATATAGCTGTATATAGTTTGTCCTCGGGTCAGCCTGTGAGTCATGCTTTGGCCCTCGTAGTGCCTCAGCCCTCTGTATATTCCATGTATACTTAGTGTATATCCATCCTATTTTCATGGCAAGCTCACCATTCCCCTTTAATGTCTAGTCTAAATTGTTGACCTTGACCTCATGGTGTTCGCCTCACTCGAACTTGGTACCTCACCTGTTCAAGCCATGATAGTTTTCTCTTTCTTATGTCCTTCCATCTTAATGGAAAGACTAATCTCCCAAGAGTAAGCATTCAAATGACATCCCATTTGGAATTCATTTCCCTCATGTCAGCCCACTTGTCATCATTAAGAATCTTTATGCTATTTTTTGCATGCCCAAGTGACAACCCATGTCATCCAAGTATGGCTTGCTACCGATCATGTTGACAATGGCTATTTTCTTTAGACTCTAGGTGCTGGGAAGCCCCTGGGTCTTCATTCCATTTTTTCACCTAAACCAATACCCTGGAGCCTCCATGCGTTAATTATAATTTGATCTTTGCTAACTTTGATATTCTATGATTTTGATGCGTACTAATACATTTTGAACAGGTGCAAGATGGTGGTGAATTCCCCAAAGTCCCTAAAATGTCATATTTTTATCATATTATATGTATTGATAGTTCTTCAGTCTTGTAGGTTGCAGATAATCCATCAGCATATCTAAAGTAACAACTCTTCTTGGAAGTCTAGAACTACCAACCACCTCCACTCAGGCGGCCACAAAAACAAAACCAAATAAGAAGCTCACCAACCTTCCATTAACCTCCAAGTACCCAAGGGAGGGTGTTCTTGTGGGGTCCAAAGTGGACTCCAAAATGTAGGAAATCATAGATACCAAGCCCGGACTATGGGCTAAAATGCAGAGCTTGGTCCAAACCATATACCAATAGCGGGCCGCTGGAGATGATATGGAGAAATATGTGGCTACCTTCGGAATCATCAAGGCTACAAGTTTTCCCTACTGGTTGAAAGCACCAAAGCTGATCCTTCAACTAGCGATGCTTTACAATGCCCCACGCAGTTTTTTTTACTTGCTGATCCTCTACCACTACACTATTCGACGCCCATTGTCGATTTGGATGCCGCTACTTTTGCTTTGGGGCTAGGGATCCCCCAATTCAAGGGAGCTATTGTTATATTCCATTCCATATCATTGAAGGAGTTTGAAGAGAGCTCCCTCCTCACCCAACAACATCTCAATACTCACTAACTAAAGTCCCCAAGAAGGGACTATAAGAAGATGAAGCTGGAGATTCCCCGCAGAGACTTCAAAGAATGTATTGGGGTGGGAATCATTTTTTTGTGTAGGCTCTTCAGAGAGCCCCATGCCTGGGAATTTTTGGCATGGATGTATTACATCCTCTACTGCATCACCACCCATAGTCAGACCTTTGACTGGGTGACCATCATCGCCAATCATGTAGACACGTAGCTAAAGAGTGTCCTCTAAAATTTAAAATTCTACATGACATCCTATGTATTGTAAGCACTGGCCTAACTAAGACCCAATTTTGGGGGATTGTAGATAGTGGGCGTTCTCAGGAACAAGCCCGGCCAGTTGGTTCCATGGGAGCATTATCCCTAGGTTCAATGGGAACTCAGCTTCCTTAATTTTTGCAGGGTGAATGACGCTTTCATTTACCACAACATTTTAACACTTACTCGGGGCATCGGGTACCGGTTGTCACAGGAGGCGATGAACCTGGTGAGCACTTACGACAATTATTTTATTTAATTCTAGCAGCATACTTACATTCGGGTGACTGGCTTCTCTAGGAAACCCTACATATTCCATAGACATTGTGGGGATAGGATTATTCTTTTGGAGTTCTAAAGGCAAATCCTGGAGCTCCACGCATTATTTTCCTTGAAAAAGGTCATATCGATTCTATTCTCGATCACTTCTGGGAACTATTCATGTAGTCTCGTAGTAGCCAAGGAGGCTGACAATGAGTTAAAGAGTCCAAGACTGGCGGAATTCTACCATACCAGAAGCAATTTTGATTTGATAGGCAAGATAAGAGAGGTGCTACCCTAGGAAAACACATCACACAAAGATGACATTGAAGATTTCTAGGTGGATTACTAGGATAGTTTTTATCTCTGGGCCCGACATCACTCCCAGATGTCCAATGGTTTAATAAAGTCCCTCAACCTTCAGGGCTTCCTGAAAGACTTTACAAATGATGGGCCTCTGGAGGACCCCTCATACAAAGAACAAGGGATCAAAAAATTGGATCTCTCTTCGGTGGATTGGGGCACCCCAGAGAAATTAACAATTGAGGATGTGAGTCACCACATTATTGATGATATTCATAATTATTTTGAGTGGGTGTGTCCGAGGAGCACCTGTAAAGGCTCAATTTTACAGAGGTCTTCTCCGACCTCCAGAGCTACAAGACCAAGAAAAAGAAAAGGGAAGGAGAAAGAAAGTGCCTCGTGCCAAGTATATTCCCAAGCTCCACTCCCCATGATGGCACAAATTCATGAGAAGATGGAGGCATTTAGGCTGACAAGTCAAAAGATAAGTGCCCATCATTCCCGTAGTCTCCTGGCAACTCTAGTGGGATCCACCCGCCCAGCGGGATCCCCTTCATTGGCAACACTAATGAGCAGGAAAATATTCACTGAGGCAGAGTCTGCAGATATTCTAGATGCTGGGGCACCATTATAAAAAAAGAAGAAGCAGAAGGTAACACATCCCCCAAGCACAGGCATGGGCCCCGGCATGCCCAATGTCCCCAAGTGGAAGTTAGTTCAGACTCCCCCAAACTGGATGATATTTTAGAGACCTCTCCCCCGCATGATGACTTTGATGACATCTTTGGGAGGGATGAGCTCATGAACCTGTACAGGGAGATAGATAAGGCAGTGGAAGAAATAGCCACATAGGAGGTGGAGATAATCCCCGATGAAGGGGACATAAGAAAAGGAGGCGATCTCAGAACAAGAGGTCCAGGAACGTGAAAAGGATTTAAACAAGAGGAACCTAAGAAGGAACCTAAGAAGGAGGAAAAAATGGTCTAGGGGACCGAGATAGGTTCAAGGAAAATCAATGATGAGAGACTAACAACTGGGGAAATCAGACCCATAGGATCAACTGTACCCCCAGTCATCACGCTTCAAATGCCTTTGGTTACTCTGGGTGACCAAGTGCCCTAGAGTACATTTGGCGAGGTGGTCTTAGTGGCCCAACAGTCAAACATTAGCCAGACACCTCCCCCACCTCTAGATAATATTTCAACGGAGAAGGATGTCTTGGAAAATGATGCCAAAGAGGGACAACAACAACAGGATGAGGGGAGAAACCCCAGAGATATCAATGTTGATTCAACTGATATTGAGAAAGATGGGTAAATCCCTGATAATACAAGAGGTGCTAGTGTCGGTGAAGATGAATTCCCTAACATCGCAGATAAGGATTCCACCAGGGTAGAAGATATTGAAGCTTCCAAAGAGCAGGAACAGAATAAGGAAAAATAAAAGGAGCCTGCTAAAACCATAGATATTGGGAATGCACCGCCAGAATGAGAAGGAGGTCCCAACACTCAGGCCTTAGCGACAAAACTACCCCAGCCGCTACAATGGTTAGTGGAATCTAGAAGAAGGAAGGCCCCAGTGGAAAAAAAAGGTATTACCCTCTCCTTGGCCAAAATGATGGCCCAGAATGCAGAGGCTAAAAAGCCCAAAAGGGCCCGGACAATCCATACCCTCAGGGATAGTCTGGGAGGAAGCACAGTTGCAACAATTGCAATAGCTCCCCCAGATACAGATGCGGCAACAATAAGGGCCGAAGATTATGCAATCACAGAGGTGCCTCTGGGGAGGAGAGATAAGTAGGGGGAGCTAGACCTGCTAAGAGAGGCAACCCGAGTAGTAGAGGCTTGATATGATAAACAAATGAAAAAATTGAAGGAGGAAAGAGCGAAGAATGAGAATCTACTCAGACTTCTAGCAGAGCTGACACAACCACTGGCCAAGATCCATCTGGAAGCCTCCACCTCCCAACCACCACTTCCTCAAGGTGACATGGATTCTCTTAGGGCCATGAAGAGAAAGGAACAGGATATAGATGGGTGGATCACCAAATAGATCAAGTCCGTAAGGCAATTTTTGGATGTATCACTCCCAGAACTTTACTTGGCCAATAATATCTTGGGCCAAGTAACCAATTCCATTGTCATATGGGAAGGAAACTTAGAGAAGAAAGAAGGGTGGAATTCCTCCAGGCCCAGTGCTCCAAAATTGATCTCAAAATTGAGGTATGCAAGCAACTGGTCACGATCCTAAAGGAGAAAGTTACGACGCTCCAGTATCCATTGGACATGTTCAAATATTTCATTGGAAGGGTGTCACAAGTTGATCCATTTACCACCAGAGCATGCACCCTAGAGGATTATGTCCTTAGTAAATATGATGAGTTGATGGAGTCCCGGTATCAGTCTATTGGAGACTTCGACAAAGGAAGATTATCAAGAATATCTAAAATGATGCTCTATGCTCATGACTCAGTAAAACTAGTAGATGAGTTTGGGGAAGGGGCTGGATATATTGAAGAGAAGTTCTAGATTTTCCGTGACTAATGGAACAACATTAGAGACATAGATGGAGATGGGATTAGCTAAATTTTGGAGGCATTTAAGAATAGTAAAGGACAATAAAGTTCTCCAGATTCCAGGGATTTTCACCAGAAAGGTGTGTTTTGAGCATTCATTATTCTTTGAGCATAAGCTCCTAGATTCAAAAATTTCAGATCCAACAGTTTTGTATTCTTTTGATGACCTGTATCTAGGTTCCCCGGAGCTGACCTATCATTATCTAGCAGTCAATAAGGGTGTCAGAAAGTAAGTGACCCCAATAAGGTATGTCATATAGAGGGATGGCCCTAATAGGTGATCTTCCCAAGGCGCTGCTCCGACATTAACTACCTAGTGCATCAAAGATAGTGAGCCGCATTTATCATTAATGAGGCATTGAGCCTCAAAATCTGAGAAGATCATATTTTTTCTATTCTTCCTCTGACGCTCTTCTCAAGGCTGATTCTACCATCCTTTCTTCTTGTCTTCTTCCACCGATCTGTCAAACCTCTGCTCTTTTCAAGGTGATTGTAAGTGGTGCAGATAGTACCGGCCACCGGATATTGTATTTAAATATTGAGTGTACAGATAGATTAGGTTAGTTTTTAGGGAAAGTATGTGTATAAATAGAAAGTCTGACCTCATTTCAAGGGTTGGAAAAATTGATGATTTTGCAGTCCAATACTATTAGCATTCAAAATTTCATTTCTTGTAGTTGCAGAGCTCAATGCTCGGTAGTTCTTAGTAGTTCTCAGTAGTTAGATACTCTCTTGGAGCCATTGATGTACACACCAGTGATGCTAGAAACTTGTTAATGAAGAAAGAAGAGTTCTGGCAATGACATTGTTGGTGTTCTGATCTCTAAGTTAAAGCTCTTTTGTGTTGTATGTTTCTAGTGTCCCCTGCTCTAATGTTTTAAGTAGATTAATGACCTCTTTTCCCCTTGCTATTTAATATGTATGAATTGCTGGTTCTATATATGTTCAGTATTTAGTGTAGTACATTAGAGCATTGTTGATGTTAGAAATATGTGGTATGAATATAAGTAGAAGTAACAAACTCCTAACTCTGGCATATCTTTTGAAGTTTATTTGGTAAACTAATGCGTGCTTGCAAGAAACCTTGACCTATCACAAAATCCCCAAAGAAGACGACTAAAAAACCAGCTATCCCCTCAAACAAAAGCAGTCACACACCCAACTTAGCTCCCCGCACTATCGAGACCCAACACTCAGTGCTTAAAGGCCCAGAGAATTTATTCCCTGGACAACCTTTGCAAGCAAATTTGACCAGTACCCTGGTACCCGGTGACAACTTACATATGTTGATGAGGCTGGTCACAAAGTCCTGTCAACATAATCTAATTTCTCCATGAACCTACCTTTTTGATGAGGTTGTTTCCCTAAAGCCTTGGTGGGTCAACAATGGAATGGTTTTCAAAGTTACCTCTGGGTATAAAGACTTTTGAGGAATTAATACCCAAATTTGTTAAACAATATTCCTATAACATCCAATGAGAAATTACCATGTTAGACTTATGCAATACATAGAAAAGAAATGGGGATGCCTTTTTGAGATTTCTACAAAGACGTAGAAGAATATTTTCTAAATATCCATAGAGTATACCTGAAAAGGAAAAAATGAATATATTTATAAAAAATTTGGTGACCATAATGAAATTCAAGTTACAACTTAATTGTCCACCAATTTTTGGAAAAGTGATAGAAATGGAGTTCAAATAGAGGATGCTTTAGTAGGAAATGGGGAACTAAATCTCTACAAGGATAAAAAAACTTTTTCAAAAAATAACAATAATTTCAACAAAAATTCTCCAAACAATACTAATAATGATAAACAAAAGTTTTGGATGAAGAATACCAACAAAAAATTAGTCAATAATGGAATAGTGGAAGCTCACGATCTCAAACTAAAACCTTTCAATCTTTCAAGGGTTTCCAGTAATCAGAATAATAATGTTAATCAATCCGCCAATAATCCTTTTAACAACACAAACTCTTCCAACAACAATCAAGGAAGTACCAAGCCTAAACCTAACTTTATGGCTCAATTTACTCCAGGACCATAAAGAAAGTTTACTCCATTGGGGGAAACACTTGAGTCAGCCCTAAGAACACTTGTTGCCAAAAACTTATAAATTTATCGAAGGAGAGACCATATGAACCTCAAGTAAAGATGTCATGATGGAGTGATTCTAATAATTGTGAATATCACTGTAATAAAGGGCACAAAATGAATGAGTGTATGAGGTTAAAACATGTGGTAAAAGACCTAATTTATGATGGTATTATTGAGGTTGATGAACCCAAGAATAATGAAGATCACACTGCCTTTAAAAATCCTTTTCTAAACCATGAGAAGGGTGAATCTTCAAAGACTAATCAATATAATAAAAAGGGAGATCATAAAGTAAAATTTTCTCATACCTATGACAATACCAATAATTCCTTATCTGGTTATGAGAACACCATTAATGTCATAGTAATAAAAGACAAACTAAATAAAGAGCCCACTAATGTCATCACTCGAGGGAAAGCATCGAAAGTAATTCTAACTTGAACTTCCAACATTATGAAAATACCTAATCCTCCATAATTTCTATCCAAGAACTATAATTTGAAGGATCAAATTCAAAAAAATCCCCCATGAATATCAACCTTGGATTCGTTAAAACTTTCACCCACACATTGTGTGTGATTTTTGTACCTGTTAAGAGAGACACAACACTTCAATAGATCATTGCATTAGTGAAAACAAGGGGTTAGCAAACATAGCAATCACCAAAATCAATCTATTGCTTCCTACCTAGGGGGAGTATGAAAAATGACATAATAGCCCCCAGATTATGCATATTCCAGTGACAATTACAACCTAAGAATGGAAGATTCAAATGAAAACTAGCCTAAATGATTCAAAAACATGCATTCTAGCTCTAGAAATGGAGATAATAACAAGATAACTAAGAAATAAGTTAGAAAGCACTATGAAAATCCCTAAAACATGAGCAACATGAGATTGCTCCTTCAATTCTCCAAATATGGGCAGCATAAGGATGCTATCAACTCTTCAAAATTAGGAGCATTACAACAATATATTTCATAAAATCAAGGGCCAAGCAAAGGCTTCCAAAATCAAGAATCAAGGGCCATTTGAGCTCAAAATCCATCTTATTTATAGGAGAAATGGAAGAAGGGGAGAAGACTCTATAAGGGATGTCATTAATGAGAGTGTAAGACTCATTAATGAGGAGTGTGGAAGAGAATGTGTAAGAGCCATTAATGCTTCATTTATGAAAGTATTAATGAGGTATGGGTGAGGGTTTAAGGTCAAGCTTGACAACTTTGACTTTAGGGGGAGGGTTGAATTCCTAATCACACCTTAATGGAATGTGACAATCTTAAGGGTAGCTTAGGATTAGGATTATGGGTTAAGGCATGTGATTAAGGAGATAGAGATGGGAGGAGAGAGAATGAGTGTAGGGGGGATTAGCTAATTAGGGTTAATTAGCTAATTAAGAAGACTTAGCTTGTGAGAAGGGGTTGGGATGAGTTTGAACTCATGGTTGGTAGGTGAGATTGGTTAGGTTTGAGGGAATATTAATGAAATGAATTGTTGTAATAATATATTCACTCAATAATAGGGATTTAATCATTTAAGATTTTGATTGCTTTGTAATAATTAATTAGGACTATAGCCAAATTGAATAAATTAGGCTAGGGGATTGATTTTTCAAATGATGAGGTATAATTAGGATTTCATTAATTCCCTATTAAATTAATTACCTTAGACAGGTATGATTTTAATTTATTGAAATTGGATTGAATTGATTTGATTGGATAAAGTGATTAATGTAAATTAGTAATTAGATCACTTAGGAGATTAAATCTGATTCGAATGAATTATGCTAGCCGATTGAAGAATTTTCTGGGCATAATTGGGGGTATCATCACACTTAGGGAAAATAAGGTCTATGGTCAGAGCATACCAAATCTAGGTGGTTACACACATAAGGAGATCCTAGAAAAATCTTTGGTAGACACAACGGTTCTTACCAATCTAGATGTGGACCAATTTCAAAACATGGTTAGTCATCTTATTGCACCATATTTTCTATCATTTTCAGTGCAAGATGACATGTCTCTAAATCATCCACAAAAATTTCCCTTGCATATCGAAGTCCTAATCCAAAAACATAGGGTCAAGAGAGTCCTAATTGATGACATGTCTCTAAATCATCCACAAAATTTTCCCTTTCATATCGAAGTCCTAATCCAAAGCACAGGGTCAAGAGAGTCCTAATTGATAGATGGAGGTGTCATCCTAAACATTTTTACTCTAAATCTGGTGAAAGACTTGGGATATTCTGAAGAATCAGTGGATCCTAAGAGAAAAATGAATATTAAAGCATATGATGATGAGGAGAGATCTTTCAAAGGAATGATCATTCTACCTATTCGAGTAGGGCCTATTCAGAAATAAATTGTTTGTCAAGTACTTGACCTTAAGTTGACCTAAAAAATATTGGTGGGAAGGCTATAAATACATGATATGCAAGACATTCCATCTACCTACCATCAATTTTTAAAATTTATTTATCTTGAACATGAAATAACTATCATTGGAGATCTTAACCCATTTCAATACTGCAATCATATCAAAGTCCTTAGAAATTATTTTGTACCACACAATAATGAGGTTTCTACATCTACCTCACATTCAAAACAAGATAAGGAGAAATATCCTACAATAAGGTCACCATTCACAAAAAAGGATGAAGAAAATCCAAATGATAAGCCTACTACCTCAAGTTATGAAGAAATTATTCCCTCTTTATCTAACAAAGGTAAGGAAAAAGTTAGTTTTCTAAAATCAAATAAAGGAAACCCTAATTACTCAACATCATATTCTCCTATTCAAGAGGGATCACAATTAGAAAGAGAAAAGGAAAATTGGGAAATTATAAAAATATGGACACCCTGATGAAAAACTATGAAAAAAAATGCAAGATAAAGCAAAAAGTAGTAGGAGAATACTCTATATCATTGATGGATATTCCAAATTACCCTAAATCACATGGTAAACCCTTGGTCATGCCAAATCAAACACTTCCTAATAAGTATAATGATAATTTTTTTAGAGGGACTACTTCAGCAGAGATAGAAGAAGATGATAATGTGCTAAAATAGTTATACAAAGATGATGATGAAACAAGTGAAAGGGTGCAAAACATTAGTATTCCCACACACCAATATGGGAATTGATTTGATATTATGAAAAAAATGGGTTACAAAGGAAGAGGACCTTTAGGAAGAAAAAATAAAGGGTTGTTAGAACCTATACAACCCCCATGGAGGTCCAGTGAGGAAAAATCAGGAATAGGATATCATGAACAAGGTAGGGATTAACATAATCCTTATGAACCTATTAACATGTTGGATTTAGAAAGTGAGGATAATTCAAATGAATATGAACAAGATTCATTATCTGAAGGATCTTGTCAGGATAAAGTCTTGGATGTTATACATTATTACACTTATACACCAAAGGAAATTCCAAGTATAAGACAAGAATGGGTAGGAGAGCCTTATATACCCTCTTTCTTAGGAGAATCTAGCTCTAGGTTTAATATACAATATTTTCTCACACATGAAACTCGAGAGGAATCTAGTGAGGGAGATTTCAATCCTAGCTCTATGGACCATCTTGAGGTAACACATGTTATTGATTTGAGAAATACAATGTATGAATCTACAAATGAAATAATGACCCTAACTCTTATAGACCCAAAATTTCCAATTGATCCTTTACCCCTTGCTCATCCCTAATTGATTTATTAAGAACAACTCGAGACAAGTGACATACCAAAATTCCAAGATGACCATTCCATATCAATATAACTAAATGTGGTTGAGCCTTCCTCCACCAATGAATCATATCAAGAGGCAATAATGGGAGGAAATGTCAAGTCTCGCAGTCAACAAAAGAAAAAGAAAAACAAAAGAAACAATAAAAGATCTAGTGGTGAAAAACACCATGTGGTAGTACTAGATCCAAAAATAGTAAAAATAAATGACGTATCCAAAGGTGAAAACCCAATTGTGTCACCTAAGGATGAAAAACTTGACATTTTACCTGACCATCATGAAGAAAGATTAGCTATCTTGATAGAGCCAACAGAAAAGATAAACATTGGAACATAGGCAGAGCCAAATATCATCCATCTAGCCACATATTTTTCTATAGATGAAAGGGAGAATTCATTAAATTTTTCAAAGAAAGAAAAGTGAATTTTGCATGGTCCTATGCTAATATGTCAGGATTGGATCCAAATATAATAATGCACCATCTTAAAATAGACCTAAGAGTTAAACCAGTGAAGAAAAAATTAAGAAAGATGAATCCAAATGTGTCCTTATTGGTCAAATCAGAGTTAAAGAAACTCCTAGACACATGATTTATTTGGCCTATTGCATATGTAGCCTGGATCTCCAAAATTGTACCTATTTCCAAAACTAACAAAAGTGTAAGGATTTTCACAGACTTTCAGGATTTAAACAAAGCATGTCCCAAAGATGATTTCCCACTTCCTAAAACTGATAGTATAGTAGATCTAACAACGGGGAATTCTATTTTTCCCTTAATGGATGGAATTAGTGGCTATAATAAAATAAAGATAGCTCTAGCAGATTAAGATACGATAATTTTCACCTGTCCTTGGGGTACTTTTTGTTGGAATGTGATGTCATTTGGTCTTAAGAATGCAGGGGAAACCTATCAAAGGGTCATGACAACCATATTCCATGACATGATTCACACATTTATGGAGGACTATTTAGATGAAATTCTTGCAAAATCTTACACTAGAAAGGAACATCTACCCAAACTTGATAAAATATTCACAAGACTAGAACAATTCAATGTCAAACTAAATCCTAAAATGTTTGCCTTTGGCGTACAATCAAGAAAATTGTTAGGATACATTGTGTCAGCAAAAGGAATAGAAGTGGATCCTACTAAAGTTTAAGCTATTATGGAAATGGAGGCACCAAGAGATATTATTCAATTGAGCTCTTTGCAAGGAAGGCTACAATCTATCAGAAGATCTATATCCCAATTGGAAGAAAAATGTCTTTCCTTTACTCAATTGTTTCATAAATACATCTTATTTCAATGGGATAGTAAATGCGAAGAGGCCTTTTCTATTTTAAATATATTTGGAAAATCCTCCAGTTCTAATATGGCCAGGAAAACCTTTAATTATATACATATCAACAACTAAAAATTTATTGGGGGCCCTATTAACATATGAAGATGACAAAGGAAAATAAAAAACAATCTACTATATTAGTAGAACTTTAGTCAAATATGAGCTTAATTATACTTGTGTAGAAAGATCATGCTTAGAAGTCATCTTTGTCTCTCAAAATATCCAACATTATATGCTAGCACATAAAGCCTGATTCATTGCTAAAATAGATCCACTCAAATATCTTCTTAGAAAATCAACTCTCATAGGAGGCTAGCCAAGTGGGTCATGGTATTGAGTGAGTTCAACATTGAGTATGTGGACCGTAAAGCTATTAAGGGACAAGTCATTTCCAATCAACTAGAAGAATCACCACTCTTAAGAGAGGAACCTGTTCAAGTGGAATTTCTAGATGCAAGTATCCTTACTAGTGAGCCAAAGACATGGAAGTTATACTTTAATAGATTCTATACTCAACATGGATCAGGTCCAATAGTTCTCTTCATTATATCACAAGGTTGTACAATCCCCAATTGATTAAAATTTATATTTACATGCACCAATAATATAGTATAGTATGAAGCTCTCTTGATAGGACTCAAAATTGCTATGGAATGGAGGATTACAAAGATACAAATTTATGGAGATTCCCAATTAGTCATCAATCAAATTAATAATTAATACCAAACTAAAGATGAAAAGCTCATGCCTTATAAAAGGATGATTGATGACTTCGAAAAGTATTTTATCTTGATCACATTTGATCAAATACCTAGAGTAGAGAACAAAGTAGTTGATGCCATGACAAAACTAGCCTCACTATTTCAAGTACATGATTAAGATGATATATATGAGTTCTTGGTGGAGGAATTGGTAAAACCCGCATACAACCATCCTGATTATTCCCAAATCATTTACCTACTTTTGGGTCATGACTCTACTTGGTATGGTACTATTTATACCTATCTCAAGGATAACACCTTACCCTTAGACCAAACCCGAAATGAGAAATAAAACCTTATATGCCAAGCCTCATGCTTCACCCTTATTGCTGACACATTTTATCACAAAGATCTTGATGGAACATTACTTAGATGTATAGAGAGTGAGGAATATAAAACTTATTTACATGAAATTCAAGAGGGGATTTGTGTCTCACACTTGAGTGAATTTACCTTAGCAAAGAAACTTCTTAGGATGGGGTATTATTGGCCGACCATGGAAAAAGATGCATGCCAATTTGTGAAAAATCATCGAAAGTGCCAATATCATGGGAACTTGATACATGTGCCAACACAAGAATTACACCCCATTACTACACCTTGGCCTTTCTATAAATTGGGTTTTTTATTTGATAGTAATGCTATATCCTCCTTCTAATGGTCATAAATACATTATCACTACAACTAAGTACTTTACAAAATGGGTGGAAGTCGTACCGTTAACAACTGCAACTGGAAAAAAAGTTTCAATGTTCATCCTAAACCACATCATTTGAAGATATGGTATCCCACATGTAGTCATCACAGATAATGAGATACAATTCAAAAATAAGTATGATAAGGATTTATGTGAAAAGTTTCATATTACTCGACATTTTTCTTCCATCTATTATCCTCAAGGAAATGGAGTAGCATAAGCCTCTAATAAGAACATTATTAAAATCCTCAAGAAAAAATTGATGATTCAGGTAGAGATTGGCACATACAATTAAATCCATCAATTTGGGCTTATATAACAAGCATCATAACACCTACTGGAGCAACACCTTTTTCTTTATTGTATGGAGTTGAAACAATTTTACCATTAGAAGTGGAAATTCCATCCTTAAGAGTATCACTACATGGCATACTGATAGATGGGGAGTATAGAGTGTCTAGATTGGAATAGCTAGAGTTACTAGAAGAATATAAACATCAATCTTATAATAATCTTTAGGTTTACCAAAATAGAATGTCTTAGACCTATAACAGAAAGATCAAACCTTGAGACTTTCAAATGTGTGATCTTGTTCTAAGACAAAATCCAATAAATCAATCAGAAAGGGAAAAGAAGGGGAAATTTAAGGAAAATTAGCTAGGAACCTTTGTAATCACATAATCCTATGGAACAAGAACATACAAATTATCTGATTGTGAAGGAGATGAGGTTTGGGAACCCATCAATAACATACACCTAAACAAGTTTTATACCTAAATCAGATGGAAAAGTATTCATTGAAAGAGTATAAGAGGAGAGAGTATTAGATGGAAGAGTATCCTATTTTATAGCTCAAATTGATCTTGGATAAAATCCAAAAACATTATAAAAAATAATAATAAAAAAAAAAAGAGAAAAGTGCCTTGGTGAAAACCTAGCAATAGGCACCTTGGTAGAAAAAAAAAAAGCAAAACAAAGAGAAAAAAGTGTAATAAATCCAAGTGGTCAAAACCTGGTAAACAAGAACTACTTGCCCTAAGTCAAGCCTAGTTGCATTACATTTAAAATTTCTCATTCTTGTATATACCCAATTGCATTCCGTCATTTGTACATAGTCATAACAAAGTCTAGAGCTGCATTTGTACATAAAGTCTTCGTCACAGTGTTTGAAATTAACTAATTAACTAAGGTTAATTAGGCTAATTTTAGGATTCCTACACCCATTAGTCCTAATTATTTGCTAATTTTGGAGTGCTAATTAACTAAGGTTAATTAAACTACTTTTAGGACTCCTACACCCATTAGTCCTAATTACTTTCTCACACGTGTGAGAAAATTTCCAAAAATTTTCTTTTCAAAGAATTCCAAAAATGCTCAAACAAGGTTTCTATTGGTGTTTTAAAATGTTTTATGCTTTACAAGCTATCAATATACCTTTATATTTATTTTGAAGAATGGTTGGTTCCAAATAGAGGAAAATCTAAGGTAACTTGACCAACTATAGGGACAAGACTGCCCTCTGCACTTTTGGTTCTGCAAGACCAAGGAAGGTACACCTAATCTAGCTCAATATACGACACTTTTACAACTCTTTCTAGATATAAACAACAAAAAATGGTAAAGTACTAAATGATAACCACTCATTCATTGACTCTCAATTACCATGAAGAATAAACAATACTCAACCAAAAAACTCAAAAGGATTCTAAAATGATTTTGATTTAAAATTTGCAGAATATAACCAAACCCAATCAAACATGTATCACTGTTGAAGGTAATAATTCCTAATCAGTACTTTATCCATTGGGAAATGTTTCTAATGCAGATGCTGAACACAGAAACCAAATACTATCAAAGATTCAAAGCCATAAATACAACTAACCCAAACCAAACACTTCTTATAAAATCCTTGTGCAGACGAAATGAATCTATGTCTTATCCAGAGAAATATTTAATTTGATCCTATATCAAAAACTAAGGAATAAAAACATATACATAGATAAACTCTATGCAATGAATCAAAAAAATTCACAACTCAAGCAATAGGCATAAAGGAGAGACTTGAATCTGGAATATTTGTATTAGGTATGAAGAATCATGTTCCTGTATCACTCTGATTCAAAAAATACACCACTTCAATAAATGAAAAAGACCTGAGACTTTATTCTATATTAACACAATCTAGACACAAATCTACTATATTCCTGACTGTAAACAAGTATGCAATGTTAGTAATAACTGAGAGAGGGGGATAATCAGTGGCCTGAAAAATATTCTAATTAATCAACCCAAAAACTTAGTACCACAATTTTAAGCCTCTAGTTATCTGCAGTCCTATAAGATGAATGCCTTCAAATATACTTATCAAATAACTACTGCTTGGAGTGCTCTATTAAACCTTATTCTTAATGTTTACCGAATAGCAGTATTTCAATTTACTGAAAAAAGTAAATTACTTAGAGTATACCGATCAATCCAGATTAGCTATGTGTAATGAAAAAAACTAAAGTAATGACTCATAAACACATTGAAAAATAGATTTTTAATGTGGAACCCTATTAAGGGAAAAACCACTTGAGATAGGTAACCCAAAATTTTCACTCTTCTGAAGTGAGCTCGGTGAAGAGCCAACCCGTTTAAAGGTTACAAACACACTGTTAGGTGTGACCTTGTTAGAGGATTTACAAGATTAGTTTGTCACTTGATATCGGGCATCTCTATGCTACCTTCTATGATCAAACCCTGGTTTCTCAAATGGTATCTGGCATCTCATGCTATCTTCATGATCAAAATTTTTGATACTCCTTGGGATGTATCTCAATATAGAAAGGATCTTTAAATTCTGCTCGGTTAAGACACTTTCTGAATCAATGGTTAAACTAAAACAGTATGATCTATTCATGTATACAACTTATACTTGTATATTTTTAGATCTATTGTAAGCTCATTAAACCATTTTGATCAATATATCTTTTCAATAACTTTTCTCCACTTTTGTTTCTTCTTGGTGATGCTATGCTCTATTGCTCGGTGTTCATAGTAATATTTATCTCTTTCTTCAGCTTGATTGATCAAGATTGTATGAATTTGTTCTTCATCAGTTTCTCTTCAGCATCCTCTTTTTCATTCACTCCCCTTAATTCATAATGAATTGAGTTGTCTCTTTATAGACATGATATCACCATTTCTAGGTTCTTGATTTTCTTGATCTTGGCATGACCTGCAATCTTAGCCAATCCAAATTTAAAGAATAACTCTTGTTTTATCTTGTATAAATCTTCTTACCAACTAGAAAAAACAACTTTAAATCCTTTACTTATCTCGGGCTTTATCTTTTCGTTGAAAACAACGATAACTACCAGTTAAGTCTATATTTAGCTCTGCTAGCTAGATATTTTGTTGTTTTTGAACTCTAGTTAACTTTGATTTTTTAACTCTTTGATATCTTTGGTCAACACTCTAGTTGTCCTCGGGCTTCTCCGTTGGGGTTGTCTATCTGTCGAGGTTGTCTGTCCTTAGGGCTTCACTGTAGAGTTCTACTCATTGGTTAACACTGTAATTATGGCCATCGATAATGCTTGTGATTCTACTCATCGGTAATGCTCATCATTTTCTTTGTTCGGGCATCACTCTATCTTAAGTTTCGGTGATCTCTATCTATCAGGTTCCACTAGCCATCGGTGTTTAAAGTCACTTAGTGAATGCTTGTCTTTTATGCATTACTGGAAGCATAATATTTTTCTCTCTGATTCTCTGAATTCTTTGATACTTTGATTATAAATGATTAGATTATATCAAGTTGACATCAAAGATAATAAAATTCATTAACTGATTCAATATCTTGCATTATCTTTCCACATTTCAGTGATCAACTTAACATCTTCAAACATTCAATCACTTACATGTCATCGATCTCTCCCTTTGGCATTGATGGCAACACACTACATTATCACACTATATTATTACTAATACAATATGAAATATAACAGTTTCATCAATCTTTCCTAATGTAACTATTACAAATTTCTGGCTCTCGATAAGCTCAAATATCTTAGATTTGTTTCTTGCAGAGTGATTTTTTTCAATCGTCAATCCCTTCACTGGATAGATGTAGCATCTTCTATCTCTATTCTGATATGTGCTTTGTCTTGACTGTTCCATTTCTTGATAATCTCTTTTTCCTTTGACAACAACCTCTCCCTTTGTTTGAACTCTTTTCTTTGTTACTTCTCTCCCTTAGATGGATATTTCATATGTAATCAATCTCACCCTTTGAATATTGATTAACTCTTCCATTTGATTCTTAGGAACTTCTCTTCATGGATACCGATATAATCTTTTCCTGATAAATGAGATCATCTCTCCCTTATGATTCCTGATATCTCTCCCTTATGATAATGAGATAATCTCTCCCTTTGACAAAAATGCCAAACAATTCTCTTCTATATCATCTTCCATCCCTTTATATAATATATTCCTTGAATTTCCCTATCCATCAGTAATACATTGTCTATAATATTCGGTGCAGATTTGTACCTTGCTATGTACAGATGTATCTATTGTTTTTCATCTCGGTGCTTGCATCAACATGAATTGTCTTCTGATTATGTGTATGCTAATGTAGCCTCCTAGTCATCTTACTAAATGATAGACAAGGGTTGTAACCCTAGTCTCTGTCTCAAGTACCCAAATGTATCCTTCAATAATGACTTGGTGAATATATCAGCTAATTGTTCCTTTGATTGAACATATTCCAATATCACCTATTTTTCTTGCACTTTTTCTCTCAGATAGTGATACTTGATAGCAATATGCTTAGTCTTAGCATGCATGACTGGATTCTTAGAAATGTTAATTGCACTAGTATTATCACAATAGATAATTACTGGCTCAAGGATATTCATATTCATACCTTCCAGCAACTCTTTAATACATGCAATATTGGAGCAATTTTCAACAGCAACAACATACTTTTCTTCTAAAGTAGACTGAGAGATGCATCCTTTCTTCTTGCTGATTCATGTGACAAGTCTGTCACCCATGAATAATGCTCCTCCAGTTGTGCTCTTTCGGTCATCAATGTTTCTAGCCCAATTAGCATCTATATAGACTTGTAGCTCAAAATTTCCTTCTCTTTTATACCATAAGCCATAATTTTTTGTGTTCTTCAGATATCTCAGAATTCTCTTGACAACAGTTATATGTGATTCTTTGGGATTAGTAGAGAATCTTGCAACTATTCCAACTGCATGTGCTATATCTAGTCTAGTATGAACAACATACATTAGTTTTCCAATTATTGATCTATACAAGGTTTGATTTACCTCACTTGATTTTTCTTCTTTTGTCAGCTTACATCTGGTAGACATAGGTGTTCCAACTAGTTTGTAATCTTCCATCCTGAATATCTTCTGTACTTCCTTGATGTATTTGGACTGAGTGATATATATGTCTACATCTTGTTGAAGAATCTGTAGACTAAGAAAGAATTTGATCTCTCCAAACATACACATTTCAAATTCTTTGCTCATTTCATTTGCAAAGGATTTGCATAACATTTCATTTCCCCCAAAAATGATATCATCAAAAAAAAATTCAGCAATCAGAATATTACCATTGGTATCTTCTTTTAAGTACAGATTATTATTTTCACTAGTTCTTACAAATTCAATGCTAATGAGATAGGAGTGAAGTCTTTCATACCAGGCTCTAGGTGCTTGTTTCAATCCATAAAAGGCTTTATGTAGTCTACATACCATGTTTATCTTGTCTGGATCAACAAACCCTTCTAGTTGTTCAATGTATACTTCTTCTTCAAGTATTCCATTTAGGAATGTAGATTTGACATCCATCTGGTATAACTTGAATCCTTTGAATGCAGCATAAGCAAGTAAGATTCTAACTCCTTCTAGTCTAGCAATGGGTCCAAAGGTTTCTCCATAATCAATACCTTCTTCTTGTGCATACCCCTTGCATACTAATCTTTCTTTGTTTCTTGTGACTTCTCCATTATCATTCAACTTGTTTTTGAAAATCCATTTGGTACCGATGACATTCTTGTCATTTGGTCTCGGTACTAGTATTCATGTACTTTTCTTCTCTATCTGTTCTATTTCTTCATTCATAGTACTTACCCATTCTTCATTTTCAAGCGCAGTGTTAACAGATTTAGGCTCAAAATCACAAAGTAAACATCTAGTGTTTAGTGATTTACTTCTTGTTCTCATTCCATCCTTCTTATCTCCTATGATTTGATTTTGTAGATGATGTCTTCTGACATACTTGGCAAGTTTCGGTTTAGCTCTTTGTCTTTCATTCTGATAATCTTCTTGACCTTAATTTTGATCTCCATCAGTCAGAACATCATCTTGAGGATTTTCCTAATTTTTGGTAATTGCAACCTGATTCTTGGGTGCAATGTTCCATTGCTCAGGAGCAATAAACTATTGCTCAGGTAGAGTGTCAGGTTCACTATAAACAAACCTGTTGTAGTCCTATAGTTCTCTTCTACTTTCCTTATCATTCTTTTCTGCAAATTCAACTATTTTCACATTTGCACTTTCAATGATCTTGTTAGATGACTTGTTAAGACATTTATAAGCCTTGCTTTTGGTGTAATACCCTAGAAAGATACCTTCATCACTTTTGCAGACAATATTTTCATTTCTATCATCCTTCAAAATATAACATTGACTACCAAAGATTCTGAAGTAACTTACATTTGGTGTGTAACCATTCCAAATCTCATAGGGTGTCTTCGTTGTGTCCTTCTTCAATTATACTTTGTTTAATGTTTAGACAACAATACTAACAGCTTCCCTCTAGAAAATTTGAGTTATACTTTTCTCAATCATCAATGTTCTTGCATTGTCAACAATTGATCTATTTCTCTGTTCAGTAATTCTATTTTGTTGTGGTGTTCTTGGTGCAGAAACTTGTCTTTTAATTCCATGCTCATTGTAATAGTTAGTGAACTCATTTGAAATAAATTCCCCTCCTCTATCTGACCTTAATCATTTCAATTTCTTATCACTTTATTTCTCTACCATAGCCTTATACCATTTAAACATCTTGAATTCCTCTGATTTTTCTTTTAAGAACATAACTGACATCATTCTAGAATAATCATGAACAAAGAGAATGAAATACCTATCTCCATAGTAACTCTTTTTCCTCATGGGTCCACATAGATTACTATGGACTAATTCTAGAATTTCATTAGATGTATGAGTTTTACTCTTGAGACTAGACTTTGTCATATTGCCTTTCTGATAGTTCTTGCACATGTTATGCTCAGCTTTGTTATGATCGGTAAGCCTCTGACATTCCTTTTATTTATTATCTTTATCATGTCATCAAAATTCACATGACACATTCTTTTGTGCCACAACCATATGTCTTTGTTTCTAGCCATCAAACAAGTGGTGTTAATGTCATCAAGATAGAAAAGGTTACCTTTTGTTTGCTCACCGGTTTTGATCAACCTTCCTCATTCATTGAAGATCTTTGCCTTCTTATTAGCAAATTCTACTTGGTGACCTATATTGTTTAGCTGTGAAACACTTAATAGATTATAATTCAGTCCTTTTACCCAGTAATTATTTTCACATTTGATCAGGTTATTCAACATTATGGTTCCTTTACCTTCAACTGGACAAGGTGTATTATTACCCATTCTTACTGAACCACCATTATAGTATTCAAAATTTGCAAAAAAATTTCTTATCATAGGTCATGTGGTGAGTGTAGGCACTGGGTTGCTTCGATAATCTCTATTATCACCTCTATCAAACTATTTCTCATATGTTCTATCAATACTTTTGTCATCTTTTCTTCTGTTTGGACATCTTGCAGCAAAGTCTCCAACCTCTTTGCAATTAAAACATACAAGTGGTAATTTACCTTTGTATCTACCTTTACCTCTCTACAATATTCTTGCCATTAGTGCTTCAATCTCATCAAGTCCTTGATCCTCATTATCACTGTCACTATCATTCCTAATAGTGCATCTATAACTTGAATTACTTATTTTTAAAGAAGATTTGAATGCAGATTCTATAGATGGTAAGACACTATTATCAAAGTTATTCATCTCAAATGAAATCAGTCTACCAATCAGACTATCTAGAGTAACTATATTGTTTGCAACTGCTCTCATTTCTTGAATAGAAAAAACTCTAATAGGATATACAGGCAGTAAGGTTCTTAATATTTTACTTACCAATGTCTCCTCTTCAAGTACACCTCCAACTCCTCTAATAGAATTGACTACCTCTTTGATTATGTAGCTATATTTAGTGATATTTTCTCCTTATTTCATCCTTAGGTCATCAAACCTCCCTCTTAGGCTTTCTGCCTTGAATCTTAGCACATTATCATCTCCTCCATGTACCAGCTTCAACTTATCCCACATTTGCTTTGCAGAGGTGCAGGTTTTGACATCTTCAAACTCAGCATTGGAGAGTGATGAAGCAAGTTATATCATCATGAAATTATGCTCATGCTTTTCTCTTAATTTCTCAAGAGTATGAGGTCATGTAGGAAACACATATTCAGTATCAAGATGTTGGGTAACATTATTACCAATACCTGATAGGTGGAGTCTTATTCTACTTTTCCATGATGCAAATTTGTCTTTATTCAACTTGGGCACATCTCGTTTGTTCATTTTGTGATATTTTTCTTGAGCTGTTAAACTCCGTTTCTAAGAACACAAGCTCTGATACCAATTGCTAGTAATAACTGAGAGCAGGGGGGTGAATCAGTGGCCTCAAAAATATTCTAATTAATCAACCCAAAAACTTAGTACCACAATTTTAAGCCTCTAGCTATCTTCAGTCCTATAAGATGAATGCCTTCAAATATACTTATCAAATAACTACTGCTTGCAGTGCTTTGTTAAACCTTATTCTTAATGTTTATCGAATAGCAGTCTTTCAATTTACTGAAAAATAGTAAATTACTTAGAGTATACCGATCAATCCAGATTAGCTATGTGTAATGAAAAACACTAAAGTAATGAATCATAAACACATTGACACGTGGATTTTTAATGTGGAAACCTTGTTAAGGGAAAAGCCACTTGGGACCAGTAACCCAAAATTTTCACTCTTCTGAAGTGAGCTCGGTAAACAGACAACCCTATTAAGGGTTAAAAACACACTGTTAGGTGTGACCTTGTTAGAGGATTTAAAAGATCATTTTTTCACTTGATATCAGGAATTTCTATGCTACCTTCTATGACCAAACCCTAGTTTGTCAAATGATATCTGGCATCTCATGCTATCTTCATGATCAAAATTTTTGATACTCCTCGGGATGTATCTCAATATAGAAAGGATCTTTAAATCCTTCTTGGTTAAGAGACTTTCTAAATCAATGGGTAAAATGAAACAATATGATCTATTCACATATACAACTTATACTTGTAGATTTTCAGATCTATTGTAAGCTTATTAAACCATTCTAATTAATATATATTTTCAATACCTTTGCTCCACTTTTGTTTCTTCTCAATGATGCTATGCTATGTTTCTCAATGTCCACACTAATCTTTAGCTCTTTCCTCAGCTTGATTGATTAGGACTGTATGAAGTTTTTCTTCATCAGTTTCTCTTTAGCATCCTCTTTTTCATTCACTCCCCTTAATTCATAATGAATTAAGTTGTCTCTTTATAGATATGATATCACCATTTCTAGGTTCTTGATTTTCTTGATCTTAGCATGATCCACAATCTTAGCCAATCTTGATTTAAATCATAAATCATAATTTATCTCATAGAAATATTCTTGCCAACTGGACAAAAAGCTTTAAATCCTTTACTTATCTCTAGCTTTATCTTGTTGTTGAAAAAAAGATAACTACCAGTTAAGTCTATATTTAGCTCTGCTAGCTAGATATTTTGTCATTTCTAAACTCCAGTTAACTTCAGTGTTTTAAATATTTGATAGCTTTGCTCAACACTCCAGTTCTCTTCGGACTTCTCCATCGGGGTTGTCTGTTCGTCGGGGTTGTCTGTCCTTCAGGCTTCACTGTAAAGTACTGCTCATCGGTTAACACTGTAATTCTGGCCTTTGGTAATGCTTGTGATTCTTCTCATTAGTTTATTTTCTTGGGCATCACTCTATCTTAAGTTTCGATGATCTCTGTCCATCAGGTTCCACTAGCCGTCAGTGTTTAAAGTCACTTAATAAATGCTTGTATTTTATGCATTACTGAAAGCATAATATTTTTCTCTGATTCTCTTAAGTCTTTGACACTTTGATTATATCCGATTAGATTATATCAAGTTGACATCAATGAAAATACAATCCATTAACTAATTTAATATCTTGCATTATCTTTCTGCATTTTGATGATCAACTTAACATCTTCAAACATTCAATCAGTTACATGTCATCATGAAACTCAATTGTTTTCTATACTTTCCAATTTTCCAACCCTTTCTAAATGATCTTGGGAATCCTTTTATAGAACAAGGATTGCAACAAGCCTTAGATCATTTAGGTCAAGAGACAACAACCAAAACCCTAATAATTCACATGTCCTTTGTAATAACTCTAGAATTATTCTAATTGGCCAAGTAAAACCTTTGTCTTTATTCCTTTCTGCACAAAATCTAATTTGTAGCCACTAATCACCTTGGGATGTTGGAGAGCAGTCCTTTAGGGTTAATATAAGGTTTGAAAATATGATCAAAAACTCCAAACTATCATTCTCATCATAAATGAATTTTGAGTCATCAAAATTCCATCCAAACAACACCCTACGACTACATAAATACAACCCAAAAAATTAGATTTATCTATCTACTCTCCTGCAACATGAAACACAGAGCCACCACTTCAAAACCCTGTGTAAATTATTTAAAAATAGGGTTAATATAGGGTTAATCTTATTGGACCACATGTCCTTTGTAATAACTCTAGAATTATTCTAATCGGCCAAGTAAAACCTTTGTCTTTATTCCTTTCTGCACAAAATCTAATTTGTAGCCACTAATCACCTTGGGATGTTGGAGAGTCCTTTAGGGTTAATATAAGGTTTGAAAATATGATCACAAACCCCAAACTATCATTCTCATCATAAATTAATTTTGAGTCATCAAAATTCCATCCAAACAACACCCTACAACTACATAAATACAACCCAAAAAATCAGATTTATCTATCTACTCTCTTGCAACATGAAACACAGAGCCACCACTTCAAAACCCTATGTAAATTATTTAAAAATTCAAATATCAATTATAACGGTCAGCCCTAGCATGGAAATCACCATCAACGGCCCAAATCAAACCTTATACTTATCTTTAAAACACAATCGTCGATCATATTTTAAAATATCCGTGAGCTCTAGAAAATGAAACACAACAATGATTCCTCACACATCTATGTAGTACTATATTATTTGCCTTGGAACTTATTTATCTTTCTTGACCTATGCTGACCGACCTGGACAAGTTTCACTCAGGTGTGATCCTGTGAAGACTATCCAACGAGAAACTCATGATCAAGGTATCACGCTGACCATCGGATTGAAATAGATCTGATATTCCTTTACTTTCTTTGAGAACCTAAACCCACAATCTCAAATGGCTATGTGGTGCAAAGGTGTGATTCCATGGTGGATAAATAGTCCTCATCTTCTATTCAAGGAATCATGCCAACTATTGGATTGAAATAGATCCATCTACACATTAACTTCCCTTAAGCTTTGAAACTATTGGACCCAAAACCTAGGTTGGACACATGGTGTTCAGGCATATTTCCTTGAAGACTAAACATCAGGCAAATTTTGATCAAGGAATTACACCTACCATCTGATTAGATATGATCTGACACATCTTTAACTTACCTTCAACTACAGGAAAGACCCACTATGTGCTACGTGGCAATCAGGCATGAACCCACAATGAATAAACAACAGTTATCTTCACATAGCGGTATAACACCAACCATTAGATAAAAATTAATCTGACAGTCCTTAATGTTCATTTGGATTTATACTAGTCCTGTCATATGACACACGTCACATAGGTATGATGCCTTGAAGGATATCTTCCCTGCAACTTTTAATCCCAGAAGTGCGCTAGCCATCAGATGATTTTAGATCTATCCTGAATTTAACTCACCATTGACTTAGAAAGAGAAGGGCCCCATGATCTGAAGGTTGACACTTTTCATCATTCCATGTTTTTTCTATGAGTATTTTTGGTGCATCTTTCCTTTAAGGCATTACACCTGCCATTGGAGGAAAAGAAACTTGCTTGACATCTGGTGTTAAATAAAATGCTGCTAGGACTTAGGACTTAGGAAAAATTAAAATATAGAGAAGGCTAGGAAAAATTACTTAGAATGAAAAGGACCCACACATGATGACTTAAAACACATAGGGAATAGGACTTAAAAGGCCCAAAAAAGTAAAATCATTTTGATAGTAATAACTGAGAGGGGGGTGAAACAATGGCCTCAAAAATATTCCAATTAATCAACCCAAAAAAATTAGTACCACAATATTAAGCCTCTAGTTATCTTCAGTCCTATAAGATGAATGCCTTCAAATATACTTATCAAATTACTACTACTCAGAATGATTTGTTAAACCTTATTATGTATGTTTACCGAATAACAGTCTGTCAATTTACCAAAAAACAAAAAATTACTTAGAGTATACCGATCAATCCAGATTAGCTATGTGTAATGAAAAACACTAAAGTAATGACTCATAAATACATTTTTAACGTGGAAACCTTGTTAAGGAAAAAACCACTTGGGACCGGTAACCCAAAATTTTCACTCTTTTGAAGTGAGCTCGGTGAAGAGCTAACCCTGTTAAAGGTTACAAACACACTGTTAGGTGTGACCTTGTTAAAGGATTTAAAAGATTAGTTGTTCACTTGATATCAGGCATTTCTATGCTACCTTCCTTGTCCAAAATCTTCAGGCTTGTCAAATGGTATCTGGCATCTCATGCTATCTTCATGATCAAACTTTTTGATACTCCTTGGGATGTATCTCAATATAGAAAGGATCTTTAAATCCCGCTTGGTTAAGAGAATTTCTAAATCAATGGTTAAACTGAAATAGTATGATCTATTAACATATACAACTTACACTTCAAGATTTTTAGATCTATTGTAAGCTCGTAAAACTAATCTGATAAATATATCCTTTTTAATATCTTTCCTCCACTTTTGTTCTTCTCGGTGATGCTATGCTCAGTTTCTCAATGTCTACAAAATTTTTTAGCTCTTTCCTTAGCTTGATTGATCAGGACTGTATGAATTTTCTCTTCATCAGTTTCTCTTTAGCATTCTCTTTTTCATTCAATCCACTCAATTTGAAATGAATTAAGTTGTCTCTTTATAGACATGATATCACCGTTGTTAGGTTCTTGATTTTCTTAATCTTGGCATGATCTGCAATCTTAGCCAATCTGATTTAAAGAAAAACTCCTATTTTATCTCACAGAGATCTTCTTGCCAACTAGACAAAACAACTTTAAATCCTTTACTTATCTATGGCTTTATCTTGTCGATGAAAACAATGATAACTACCAGTTAATTATATATTTAGCTCTGCCAGCTAGATATTTTGTCATTTATGAACTCAATTTAATTTTGGTGTTTTGACTCTTTGATAGCTTTGGTCAACACTCTAGTTCTCCTTGGGCTTCTCCATCAGTTTACACTATGATTTTGGTCATCAGCTATGCTTGTGATTCTTCTCGTCGGTAATGCTCATTGGTGTTCTTGCTCAAGCATCACTGTGACTTATCTTTCGATGATCTTTGTCTGTCGGGTTCCACTAACCGTTGGTGTTTGAATTCACATAGTGAATGCTTGTCTTTTATACATTAATAGAAGCATAATCTATATCTCTCTAATTCTCTAAAGTCTTTGACACATTGATTATAACCAATTAGATTATATCAATTTGACATCAATGATAATACAATCCATTAACTGATTTAATTCTTGCATTATCTTTCTACATTTCGGTGATCAACTTAACATCTTCAAACATTCAATCAGTTACATGTCATTGATCTCTCCCTTTGGCATTGATGGAAATATACTACATTATCATACTGTGCTATCACTAATACAATATGAAATATAATAGTTTCATCAATCTTTCCTATTGTAACTATTATAAATGTCTAGCTTTCGGTAAGCTCAAATCACTTCACTGGATAGATGTAGCATCTAATGTCTCTATTCTGATATGTGCTCTACCTTGATTGTTCCTCTTCTTGATAATCTCTTTTTCCTTTGACAACAATTTCTCTCTTTGTATGAACTCTTTCTCTTTGTTACTTCTCTCCCTTAGATGGATATTTCATATATAATCAATCTCTCTCCTTTTGAATATTGATAAACTCTTTCTTATAATTCTCAGGAACTTCACTTTATGGATAATGATATAATCTTTTCTAATCAATGAGATAATCTCTCCCTTATGATAATGAGATAATCTCTCCCTTTGACAACAATTCTAAACAAAAATAATCTTTCATCCCTTTTTATAATATATACCTTGAATTTCCCTATGCGTCAACAATACAATGTCTCTAGTATTTGGTGCATACTTCTACCTTACTATATACAAATGTATCTATTGTTGTTCATCTCTAGTCCTTGCATCAACATGAATGATAATCTGATTATGTGTAGGCTGATGCAACCTTCTAGTTAGCTTACTGACTGATAGACAAGGGTTGGACCCCTAGTCTTTGTCTCAAGTACTCAAATGTATCCTTCGGTAATGGCTTGGTGAATATATCAATTCATTGTTCCTTTGATTCAACATATTCCAATATCACTTCCTTTTCTTTCACTTGTTCTCAAAGATAGTGATACTTTGTAGCAATATGCTTAGTCTTAGCATGCATGACTGGATTCTTAGAAATGTTAATTGCACTAGTATTATCATAGTAGATAATTACTGGTTCAAGAATCTTCATATTCATACCTTCTAGCAATTGTTTGATCCATGCAATATTGGAGCAATGTGCAGCACCAACCACATACTCTACTTCTGCAATAGACTGAGAGATGCATCCTTACTTCTTGTTGATCCTTGTGACAAGTTTGTCACCCATGAAAAATGCTCCTCCAGTTGTGCTCTTTCGGTCATCAATGTTTCCAGCCCAATCAACATCTGTATAG
This sequence comes from Thuja plicata, assembly GCA_018584345.1. Lineage (NCBI taxonomy): Eukaryota > Viridiplantae > Streptophyta > Pinopsida > Cupressales > Cupressaceae > Thuja > Thuja plicata. The sequence continues at coordinate 378,210 of MU223391.1, forward strand.
ACTTGTAGCTCAAATTTTCCTTCTCTTTTATACCATAAGCCATAGTCCTCAGTGTTCTTCAAATATCTCAAAATTCTCTTGACAACAGTTATATGTGATTCTGTGGAATTAGCAGAGAATCTTGCAACTATTCCAACTCCATGTGCTATATCGGGTCTGGTATGAACAACATACATTAGTTTGCCAATCATTGATCTATACAAGGTTTGATTTACCTCATTTGTTTTATCTTCTTTTGTCAGCTTACATCTGGTAGCCATAGGTGTTCCAACTCATTTGGAATCTTCCATCTTGAATATCTGCAACACTTCATTGATGTATTTGGACTGGGTGATATATATGCCTACATTTTGTTGAAGAATCTGTAGACCAAGAAAGAATTTGATCTCCCCAAACATAGACATTTGAAATTATTTTCTCATTTCATTAGCAAAGGATTTTCATAAAAATTCATTTCCCCCAAAAATGATATCATCAAAAAAAAATTCAGCAATCAAAATATTACCATTGGTATCTTCTTTTAAGTACAGATTGCTATTTTCACTTGTTCTTACAAATTTAATGCTAATGAAATAGGAGTGAAGTCTTTCATACTAGGCTCTAGGTGCTTGTTTCAATCCATACAAGGCTTTATATAGTCTACATACCATGTTTCTCTTGTTTGGATCAACAAACCCTTCTGGTTGTTCAATGTATACCTCTTCTTCCAATATTCCATTTAGGAATGTAAATTTGACATCCATCTGGTATACATTGAATCCTTTGAATGCAACATAAGTAAGTAATATTATAACTCCTTCTAGTCTAGAAATGGGTGCAAAGGTTTCTCCATAGACAATACCTTCTTCTTGTGCATATCCCTTGCATACTACTTTGTTTCTTCTGACTTCTCCATTCTCATTCAGCTTGTTTCTGAATATCCATTTGGTACTGATGACATTCTTGTCATCTAGTCTTGGTACTAGTGTCCATGTACTGTTCTTCTCAATCTGTTCTATTTCTTCATTCATAGAACTGACCCATTCTTCATTCTCAAGTGCAGTATTAATAGAATTAGGCTCAAATCACAAAGTAAACATCTAGTGTTTAGTGACTTACTTCTTGTTCTCATTCCAGCCTTCTTGTCTCCCATGATTTGATTCTGTGGATGATGTCTTCTGACATACTTGGAAAGTTTTGGTTCAGCTCTTTGTTCATCATTAAGATCATCTTCTTGACCTTCGTTCTGATCTCCATCATTCAGAACATCATCTTGAGGATTTTCCTGATTTTTGGTAATTGCAGCCTCATGCTCAGGTGCAATGTTTTGTTTCTTGGGAGTGATACACTATTGCTCCAGTAGAGTGTCAAGTTCTATATAAACAAACCTGTTGTAGTCCTCTAGTTCTCTTCTGCTTTCCTTATCATTCTTTTTTGCAAATTCATCTATTTTCACATTTGCACTTTCAATGATCTTGTTAGATGACTTGTTAAGACATTTATAAGCCTTGCTTTTGGTTGAATACCCCAGAAAGATACCTTCTTCACTTTTGAAGTCAATTTTTCCATTTCTATCATCCTTTAGAATATAACATTGACTACCAAAGATTTTGAAGTAACTTACATTGGGTGTATGACCATACCAAAGCTCATAGGATGTCTTCTTTGTGTCCTTCTTTAGTTGTACTCTGTTTAATGTGTAGCTAGTAGTACAGACAGCTTCCCTCCAGAAAGTTTGAGTGATTATTTTCTCAATAATCAATGTTCTCTCACAGTCAACAATTGATTTGTTTCTCCTTTCAACAATTCCATTTTGTTGTGGTGTTCTCGGTGTAGAAACTTGTATTTTAATTCCATGCTCATTGGAATAGTTAGTGAATTCATCTGAAGTAAATTCCCCTCCTCTATCTGACCTTAAGCATTTTAATTTCTTTTCACTTTGTTTCTCTACCGTAGCCTTATACCATTTAAACATCTTGAATGCTTCTGATTTATCTTTTAAGAACATAAATGTAATCATTCTAGAATAATCATCAACAAAGAGGATAAAATACCTATTTTTGTAGTATCTCTTTGTCCTCATGGGTCCACATAGATTAGTATGGACTAATTCTGGAATTGCATTAGATGTATGGGTTTTACTCTTGAAACTAGATTTTATCATCTTACCTTTTTGACAATTCTTGCACATGATATGCTCGGGATTATTCATGCTCGGTAAGCCTATAACATTCCTTTTGTTGCTTATCTTTATCATGTTGTCAAAATTCACATGACACAATCTTTTGTGCCATAACCATATGTCTTCATTTCTAGCCATTAAACAAGTGGTGTTAGTGTCATCAAGATAGAAAAGGTTACCTTTTGTCTGATCACCAGTTCTGATCAACCTTCCTGATTCATTGAAGATCTTTGCCTTCTTATTTTCAAATGCCACTCAGTGACCTATATTATTTAGCTGTGAAACACTTAATAGATTATAATTCAGTCCTTTTACCTAGTAAGCATTTTCACATTTGATCAGGTTATTCAACACTATCATTCCTTTACCTTCAACTGGACAAGGTGTATCATTTCCCATTCTCACTGAACCACCATTATAGTATTCAAAATTCTAAAAATTTTGTTTTTCATTGGTCATATGGTGAGTACGACCACTATCTATGATCCAGACATCATTCTTACTAACTTTTGATATGAGTGCAGTTTCTACATACCTTTCTTCTTCTTCATCTGAATCATCCTTCATGGATACAAATAGCATCTCAATGTCTTCTTCTAATTTGGTGTCAGTGTCATCATCTCTATTCTCAGCTAGATAAAAAGATTTCTTCCCTTTGTCCATGTAGTCTCTAGTATCTCTTTATTCAGATTGTCAGTTGCTTTGGTAATCTATGTTATCACCTCTATCAAACTTCTTCTCATATGATTTGTCATTACTTCTATCATACTTTCTTCTATTTGGACATCTTGTAGAAAAGTGTCTAACTTCTTTACAATTGAAACATACAAGTGGTAGTTTACCTTTGCATCTACCTTTGCCTCTTTGTAATGTTCTTGCCATTAGTGCTTCAATCTCATCAAGTCCTTGATCCTCATTATCACTTTCACTATCATTTCTAATAGCATGTTTATGACTTGAATTGCTTATTTTCAAAGAAGATTTTAATGCAGATTCTATAGATGGTAAGATACTATTATCAAAGTTATTCATCTCAAGTGAAATCAGTCTACCAATCAGACTATCTATAGTAACTGTATTGTTTGCAACTGCTTTCATTTCTTGAACATAAACCCTAATAGAATATACAGACTAGTGAAAACTTTAGTGGTGATTATTCGCCATTTGGTGAATGTCTCATGTCAGTGACCCTAGAATTGGTGAATATTTTTCACATATTGTATTGACCCTATCACCCGACATTTATTACTATTAAGTCCAAAGCCTGGGCCCATCGCCCATCGGTTTATTTAATTTTTCCATTTCTTACACATTATCGCCAATGGAATATAAATTTTGGTCCCCATAAATTTACAACATTCGCCTATAATTTCTAAGTGACCCCAAATCGATGGCCTATATTTTCTTGGCATTTTATGAACGCGTGTCTCTAACCAAGGTAATTTATCTAACTTTATTAATCATGGGAAGGTATTGGACAACCCATAATCACCTTGGAAATAACAAAAGACATGTTATAATTACGCTGGCTTGCCCAAATATTTGTATACCTAATATCTCCCACCAAAGTTTCCAAATAAGGATTAGTATAAAAACATTATGATATCTCTATATTTGATTGTAGTGAAGTTTCAGAAGTTTCAGACTATTGAGTGGAACTGTATACTGAATACTGCATTGGCGAGTCACGACTTCATTTTTGCATTTTAATTTGAGGCAAAGGTAAGTGATACTTATTCTATGACTAGTTTGAGTTCATTTACATTATTTTAGAATAGGTTTGCAGAAATGGGGTTTATTTTTCCTTTCGGCCCGAAATACACCGCACACCGTTGATCTGTGCTCATCCAACGGTCTTTGGCACTATCGCACTATCACGGGTCCCATTAACTTTTGGCTTGTTATTTGATGTGACTAGGACTTGTGTGAGTGTCGCTTAATCATTTTAAATTACAACTTCAGCTTATTAGTTATTACATTTAATAAATATTATTAAATATTTAGTTTTACAGTGTAGTCGGATTTAGATTTTAATTCAATTATTTCTATCTTATAATCACACATCAATATGACACATTGGCAAATTAAAAATAGAAACTTGCTCTGGACTGGTAAAGAAACTTAATCATTTTAAAAATTCAGAATCTCAGTCTTCAGATTTAAAAAATGTAAGTACTAATCCATCACTTAAGCATATACTTAAATGTCTAATACACAGGTAAAGAAACTAATTGAAATATTGTAATCATAGAGAAGTCTAAGAATCATTTTTTGTACCCATAAAAAGAAATTTGAAATGAGCTTGGAATTTTTTAATTATTTTTTTTCAAAAAATGACATCATACAGTAAAAACAGAAACCTACTAGGCAACTTCTTATCGGTATAAAAAAAAGTGAAACTTTGCATGTCCATTGTCAAAAAACTAGGGTAATAGGAATGGGTAAACTAGGGTAACAAGAATGGGAATCAGGGATCTTCATCTTCCCTTTCATCTGAGTAGAATTTTCTAGAGAGGATAATCTCTGAGAATTATTCAAGCCATGTGTAGTCTGACTCATCAAATTCATCAAGGTAAAACCATTTTCGGAGAAAATCCCTCCCAAGCCATGCCCCTTTCCTATCTTGTGTTAGTTGCTTGTCATTGAGGTTAAACAGAAAGGGTTGTATGGCCACATTCTTCCTGAAACCAACAACTTGTGTATATCTCTTGTCCAAGGGATCCCCACCCCTAATTCTACAAAAACAACAACATTGACATCGTCCTTCATGAATTTCTCTTTAAAAACCTTCCTCCACAGCATCAACATATCCACCTTCTGTCCTCTGAAGTTGAGAAGAGATGCAAAAAATTGGGATGTAATATCCGTGTAGACATGGTATCTATCGACATTCTCAAGGAACTCTCGACCCAATAGCATCAACATAGAAGAATTTATAAAATCATCACCACCAACCTCCGTACAAATAGAAGTGAGGATTTCTTCTGAGGCATTGCCCAAAAAGGACCTCTGGTCATTTGGGGATGTGCATCTCAAACTAATTGGTGTATCCATCTTTAATTCTCAAAAGCCTAAAGACCTAAAAACCTAAACCTTAAAACCAGAGGAAAAATTTCTACCACCGCCACCGGCAGCTCTAACTCTTAATCTACCAAAATCAAAATTAAAAAGAAAGAAACCAGATTGTCTATAAATAGCCCTGACCCCTTGATTGATAGTAGTGATCACAGATACTTAGCAATTAATAATTATCTTTTCTTTAATCATATTTAATGCAATTTCCATAAATGCATTATACGTGTGAGAGATTTAAATCGACTCTCCTTAATCTTTCATATCTAAATATAAATCTTTCCCATAAATTTTTTGATAAATGCATGTTTACTATTGACAGTTAAAGATGGCAGTTAAAGAATGTCACTGACAAGGCATTTATTTATTTTTGGGTTACGAGTTACAAGTTGCAGTTGCACTATCCACCATCTATGTCAACAAATAACCAGTAGTAATCAATGATCATGGTTACGGTGCACTTTTTAAGGCTTGATACGTGTCATCATTCCATTGACTTCCTGCAGAAGTCGGTTTCCTTCTAAAATTCGGCCTAAAATTTAATTTTAGCCATTGATCTATGATGATCAAATGGTCTCAAATAATACATTTAACAATATCTAATTAGGTTATGTGTCCAATGTGTGATCAGTTATATTCGCAACAAATAAAAGTGATATTTGATGGACGTTGCATTAATTACTATGTTACGTGTCATTATTCGGGTGAATTCTTGGAAAACTTTGTTTCCTTCACGAAATTGGGCCAAAATTGGGTTGAGATTAAACCTCAGCCATTGATCTAGGATAATCAAACGGTCTCAAATAAGATATTTAATATTAGTTGGTGTTGGCCCACATGACGCATTGATGAGTCCCATCATTTGAAAATCACCAAATAAAATATTTATTTTTCCCATAATTAACAATAGATTAGCCAATAAAATAAATATATTTTAAAACAACACATAAAAATCGCCAGTAAAAATATTTTTTTTACCTTCACAAGACAATAATTCACCTCATATATTATATATATTTCCCCCCCATTATTTTATAATTTGCGAGGATTTTATGGAATTTTCATTCAGGAGGGAAAAAATTGCCTACGCCTTTATATTATTTTCCTATTTTGGAAAACAAATTCGCCATCATCAATAAAAAATTTCCCCTAAATTAATGTACGATTCACCAGGATTTTACACTTTTTTCTAGGAGGGGGTTTCTTAAAGTTATCCTTGATATAGGTAGTAAGGTTCTTAATATTTTACTTACCACTGTCTCCTCTTCAGTTACACCTCCAACTCCTCGGATAGCATTGACTATCTCTTTTACTCTACAACTATACTGAGTGATATTTTCTCCTTCTTTCATCCTTAGGTCCTCAAACCTCCCTCTTAGGATTTCTACCTTGGCTCTTGGTACATTAGCATCTCCTCCATGTACCAGCTTCAACTTATCCCATATTTTCTTTGTAGAGGTGCATATTTTGACATCTTCAAACTCAGCATCGGAGAGTGATGAGGCAAGTTCTATCATCATGCAAGTATGCTCATGCTTTTCTCTTAATTTCTCAAGAGTATGAGGTCCTATAGGCAACACATATTTAGTATCAAGGTATTGAGTAACATCATTTCCAATGCCTGATAGGTGGTGTCTCTTTTTGCTTTTTCATGATGCAAAGTTGTCTTTATTCAACTTGAGCACATCTCATCTGTTCATTTTGTGATCTTTTGCTTGAGATGTTAAACTCCCTTTCTAAGAACACAAGCTCTGATACCAATTGTTAGTAATAACTGAGAGGGGGGTGAATCAGTGGCCTCAAAAATATTCTAATTAATCAACCCAAAAACTTAGTACCACAATATTAAGCCTCTATTTATCTTCAATCCTATAAGATGAATGCCTTCAAATATACTTATCAAATTACTACTGCTCGAAATGCTTTGTTAAACCTTATTCTTAATGTTTATCGAATAGTAGTCTGTCAATTTACTTAAAAATAGAAAATTACTTAGAGTATACCTATCAATCTAGATTAGCTATGTATAATTCAAAACACTAAAGTAATGACTCATAAACATATTGACATATTGATTTTTAACGTGGAAACCATGTTAAGGGAAAAACCACTTGGGACTGATAACCCAAAATTTTCACTCTTCTAAAGTGAGCTCAGTGAAGAGCCAACCGTGTTAAAGGTTACAAACACACTGTTAGGTGTGACCTTGTTAGAGTATTTAAAATATTAGTTTGTCACTTTATATCGGGCATTTTTATGCCACCTTCCTTGTACAAACTCTTATGACTTGTCAAATGGTATCTGGCATCTCATGCTATGTTCATGATCAAACTTTTTGATACTCCTTGGGATGTATCTCAATATAGAAAGGATCTTTAAATCCTGCTTGGTTAAGAGACTTTCTGAATCAATGGTTAAAATGAAATAGTATGATTTGTTCACATATACAAATTCTACTTGTACATTTTCAAATCTATTTTAATCTCATAAAACTAATCTAATCAATATATCCTTTTTAATACATTTGCTCCACTTTTGTTTCTGCTTGGTGATGTTATGCTCTGTTGCTTGGTGTCCACATAAATGTTTAGCTCTTTCCTCAGCTTGACTGATCAGGACTGTATGAAGTTTCTCTTCATCAGTTTCTCTTCAAAATTCTCTTTTTCATTCAACCCCCTCAATTCAAAATGAATTAAGTTATTTTATAGACATGATATCACCATTGTTAGGTTCTTGATTTTCTTGATCTTGGCATGATTTTCAATCTTATCCAAACTAATTTAAAGAAAAACTCTTGTTTTATCTTGGAGAGATCTTCTTGCCAACTGGACAAAATAGCTTTAAATCCTTTACTTATCTTTGGCTTTATCTTTTCGATGAAAAAATGATAACTACCAGTTAAGTCCATATTTAGCTCTACCAGCTAGATATTTTATCATTTCTGAACTCAAGTTAATTTTGGTGTTTTTATTCTTTGATAGCTTCGGTCAACACTCCAATTCTCCTCGGGCTTCTCCATTCATTTACACTATGATTCTGGCCATTGGGTATGCTTGTGATTCTGCTCGTTGGTAATGCTCGTCAGTGTTCTTGCTTGGGCATCAATGTGACTTGTCTTTCAGTGATCTTTGTCCATCGGGTTCCACTAACATCGGTGTTTGAAGTCACATAGTGAATGCTTGTCTTTTATAAATTACTAGAAGCATAATATTTATCTCTATGATTCTATGAAGTCTTTAACACTTTGATTATAACCGATTAGATTATATCAAGTTGAGATCAATGACACTACAATCCATTAACTGATTTAATGTCTTGCATTATCTTTCTGCATTTTGGTGAACAACTTACCATCTTCAAACATTCAATTAGTTACATGTCATCACATTTTATAAGAGACCAGGAGACCTAGGTTTTTTTGACCAAAAATTGAACCAAGGAATTAGAACAAATGACAAAAGGGTTTAAGAACCAGGCTTAAACATTGCATAAACATGAGAAGGACTCATAATGATGGAAAATTTTGTAGTCCTAACAGTGACTTTGACTAGGGATGTGTGTCTCTTGTAGGCATAACAAGATTCTAGAATCTCAGTGTTAAGAAAACCACCTATGAAAAGGAAACTACCCTACAACACACACAAAAAAAATAACAAAAACCTATTTACAACCTATTGTTCATGGATACTGCGAACTTCATGAGAAGTAAAATTTTTGGATTTATCCATGAACTGGAAATTCCAAAACATTTCCAATCAAATATTTAAGATTGTAATAATCAAAACCCCACTTACTGTTAATAATGTATGGTCCCATCCAAATAAGATCAAACTTATTATATTTTCCTTTATCGTCTAGCCTGGCAGTCTACATTAGGACCAGATCATCACTCTCAAAATTTCTTATAGTGGTTCTTCTGTCATATAAATTCTTACATTGAAGGCTCAAGCTGACATTTTTATCATGCACCTCCCTTCTTGATTCATCCAACTGTATCAAGTCATCCATCCTGATTCTCATCTCATCATCCAATTCCTCATCATAAATTTGGAAAAACTTGTACATCCGCAACAGGTTATTTTGCGGCAACCTAGCATGTATACCATATACTAAGTGAAAAGGAGCACAACATATAGCTTTCTTCACCGTCACTCTATTATCCCACAGTTCTTGTTGCAACTTTGAATCGTAAGCCCTTTTAGTTTTATCCAACACTCTCTTCAATAATTTTATTAGGCTTTTGATACTGGATTCATCTTGGCCATTCCCCTGTGGGTGATATGGGGAAGAGTAGGAAATTCAGGTCCCATATTACTGTCAGAAAATGCTAAATTATTCAGATGTAAAATACTTTGCATTATCTACCACTATAGTTTCTAGACAACCAAACTTGGTGAGGATATTTTGCAATATAAAGTCAATTACAACTTTACTAGTGGCTCTTTTAATGGGAATAGATTCAACCCACTTAGTAAAATAATCAGTTTCCACTACAATCCATGAATGAGCACCACTAGATTTTTTAGGGATCTATCCAATGAAATCCATTCCCCATTTTTGAAAAGGTGTCTCAATTGTAACATGCCTCAAAGGTAAAATTCCACCAAATTTGAGCTTACCAGCAAATCTTTGGCAAGCATCACATTTTTTGACAAAGTGGTGAGCATCTTTAAAAATTGTAGGCTGCCAAAAACTAGATCTTAAAATCTTATGTGCAATGGTTTTAGCCATGTAATGCCCCCCACACACCATTGTGCATTTTTTCTAATAGGTTAATGAACTTATTCTGGTCTACACATTTGATCAAGACTCCTTCATTAATTCTCGACCACAACTCACCCTCCACAATAGCATACTTAATAGTATGCAGCTTAACTGTTCTCTTTCTATTTTCATCCATCTCAGGTGGAAACATCATTAGTTGCAAGTATCCAATGATATCTTTGTACCATTCTCAACAATCCATATCATAAATGTAAGGCCTTTTCTCTTCTTCCAGCATGTTTACATGATTAGCATCTAAGTTGCTCTGACCCATAAGCTTTGCAAGTCCTAGGCCTCTAACCAATTTTATGATCTGAATATTAAATTAAACTCTTGGATTCTATTTATCCATCTACATATTTTTCCTGAGACCTCACATTGTACCAAAATATCCTTCACATCAGCACTAGGAACATAAGCAAAAATGGTTTCTCCCACCATGTAACATCTAAAAGAATTAACAACCTTGACCAAAGAACATGCATTTTTCTCCATAATATCATATTTCAATTCTGCTGGTTGTAAGGACTTGCTGAAAAAATAAATGGGTTGTTCAAAACCCTCTGAATTCTTTTGTAACAATTCTGCAACAACAATATTGTATGAAGCAAAGGATAAAATTTGCATAGGCTTGCTATAATCAAGTGTCCTCAAAACATGGGCATCTTTTATAGCCTTCTTAATGTCTGATAAATCCTTAGATGCTTCTTCATTCTATTCTACCTTAGCTCCTTTCATCAACATTTTTGAAATAGGGATACTAGTTTTTGCAAAATTTGTAACAAATCTTCTCAAAAAATTTACACATCCAAAGAAAGACTGAATGCCTTTGACATTCTTTGGCTGAGGGACCTTGTCAATGGAAGAAAACCTTTCAAGGTCAATCCTAACTCCATCCTTAGACACCATGTTCCCTAGAAGCTTTCCCTATATTACCCCAAAAACACATTTCTTTGGGTTAAAAGAAACCCCATATTCCAAAGATTTTACAAAAATCTTCTCAAGATGACCGCAATGCTGATCTTTCTTTGTTGAATAAGTTGTAAGATCATCTTGGTAAACTAATAAGAACTTATTTAAAAAATCTGCAAATGCCAGATCCATGGCTCTCTGAATAATTTTCCCCAACATTTGTCAAGTCGAAAGGCATTCTAACATATACATAGGTACCTTAAGGTGTGGTAAATGCAGTCTTGAATTGCTCTGATTCCTTGACCATAACCTATTTGTATCCTAAAAATCCATCCAAAATTGACATCAATTTAGATCCAGTGAGTGTCTGTAGCATGGCTTCCATATTGGGCAAGGCATAGTTGTCCTTTAATGAGTTAATGTTCAAAATTATGAAATCCACACATATTATGATGTCTTCGTTCTTTTTCCTTACTAGAACCTACCCATGTTGAATGTCTGATGGGTTTTATAATCCCAACATCTCTCATTTTCTTCAAATCTCCTTGCATTTTTTGTGCCAATGTGGGATTAACAGGTCTCAAATTTTGTCTGAAAGGCTTTGTGCCTTCCTTCAAAGTAATTCCACGTTGAAAAAGATCTTCTCTATAGGCCTTAAAATCATCATAAGACCATGCAAAAACATGCTAATACTTTATGAGAAGATCAATTAATAAATTTATAAGTTTAGGAGACAACCTTTTTCCAATATATACATTCTTAGGAGCTCCAACTATTGCTAAATTTATTTCTTCCAAATCCTCTAGTTTGTTTACAGTCTTTGCAGAAAAGGACAATCCTTATTATCAAATGCTATCTCAAGAACAATTAATCCCTTTGGAACACTATTTGATTTCAATTGTAGGAATTTCTTACCAAAAATAGTATCCTTACCATTCAAGGTTTCCACACATCCACTGAAATCCATCTCCTTGTTTCCAAAGTTTGGTTCACAATATAAGAATCTCAGAATATCAAAATCATCTTCAAAAACCTGCCAACTTTCAACATTGTCTAGTATGGAAGGCCTAGATTGAACCTCTATTTTGAAGATTCATGCAAATGTGATTTCTTCTAGCCTTAAAGCAATTTTGGTTAGCAAATCCACCATTTTGTTCTGACTTCCATCCATCGAGTCAATACCAAATGCATCAAAATTTTCCAACTCATCCCAAACAACATTTTTGTATTTTTTTAGTCTTTTGTTCTTTGAAACATACTTGGATCTTATTTGAGATATTACTAATTCAGAATCGCCAATTACTCTGAGATTTCTTATTCTATGTGTTGAGTCCAACTTCAATCCAATCAATAAAGCCTCATATTCTACAACATTATTTGTACATGTAAACAAGAAAGTGAAAGAGAATTTGAAGGTCTTACCACTAGGAGTTATCAACACGACTTTTCCACCAACTCCATCTTTAGAGATTGCACCATCAAAATACATAGTAGATAAGTCATTTTGGTTTGTCAAATTATCCTTTTCCTCAGATAAAAACACATGATGAACTTCTCCTTCAACCTTCCTATCTTGCACTTGGAAAGACCCAATATCAGTGTCCAAGAAACAATTCATATTATCATCTTCATTTTTCTCAATCATGTGGGGAGTCCTAATTTCCTGGGACACTTTAACATTTTCACCACATTATTGAAATTTGGAAAGGATAAATCACATTAAATACTTCCTCCCATTGAAGCACTCCACTTCCTAGATAATAACATTCCATATTGAGGAGGAATATCAACAACTAAGACACTCATTGTCAACATTTTGTTAGGATATGCATCAAGTATATAAGGCAAAGCTTTAATAGTACCAATGACATGTACTTCTATAGAATCCATTTCCTAACATCTTCCATGGGAAGTATCAACTTGCAATATCATATACTTCATTACCTCTGTAGGCATAACAACGTTAGATGCTCCAGAATCTATCATGCAATTTTTAGTATATTACCATTGATAACCAAAGTCAAGAAAAAAAATCCATAAATCCCAAGGGAGTATTCACATTATTAGTATTCAAGTAAATCTGAGGGATCTTTGAAACAATTTATTTTGACTCTTCCCTTACTTTTAGATTTATCTTCTATATTTCCCATTTTCTCATTTCCTTCTGGTTTATGAATCTTTGCGGAAGAAATGCTATTTACCCATGTCAAGGATTTTTCTTTATGTTCCCCAATCCTCATCATTTCTAATAATAGAACCTTAATAGTAATATGTGACAATAGTTGTCCCATATCAACAGGGGTGTATTTTATATCAGAGAAATCTTGTTTCACAGTAACAACATTTCCATTCTCAACCTGAGTGACCAAGCTTGGCTCATTTCTCTTTGGTTGCTTATTATCCTTTTGAAAAGGGGGAACACTTATTTCTGGTATCTTTGCCTTTCCCTTATACACAATACTTAGACCATTAGACTTATCTTCTTTCCTAACCTTTATCCTTTTGACACCCTCAACAAATTTTCCATTTTCTTGTGGCTTCTTAGTGTCTTGTTTGGTTTCCTTGATGAAAATACTAGCTGATTTTCCATCTGCATTACCAACTGTTCTATTTCTCAAATTATAATTACTCCTTTCTTGAGTAACCATGTCAGTGGTGATTTGTACTATCTCTTCATCAAAAGGTATTCTTAACCCAATGGGTTCCTTACCCCTTTCAAAATTACACCTTACATCATCATCTTCCTCTTCTTCTTCATCAGAGGGAACCTGCTAATGATATACTTCTATTTTGCTTTGTGAGCCAGACACATCTTGGTTTTCAGTCTCATCATCAGAATCTTCTTGACTCCATAGGTGTGAAAAATTCATAGAAAAACCACTATCATAATATAAATCATCTTCCTCTTCCCCTTGTTCCTCTTTTGCAGATACATTTAAGGAAACAACACAATAATCACAATTGTGTATAAGGAATTGACAAACTACACACCATGAAACATCATCACATATGTTAATAGACTTTCTTTGTAAATGATCAGGGGTCTTATCCTTGGGTTTATCTTTATTTTGTGGAAGAATATGATTTTCATCCTTCCCCTGGGTGGTATATGGGTAATTTTGCATCCTTGGTTGCTGATTAAAATTTCTAAAGGATGGCTTATCATTATTTGGAGCCCTATTATTCTTATTCTCTCTAGGCTTTAAATCTTTTAGGGCATTTAAAATCTACTTCGGACTACCCTCCTCCTTAGGTTTCACATTAGAAGGATTATCTGGTTCTTTCTTATTAAATCTAGTAGGATTCGATTCTTCCCTTCTACCCACTTTTGTTGATACTCTTCTATTAGTCTCAATGTTAACAATTGTCTTATAAGATTCTCTAATATTTCTAGGATAATTGTCTCTAAGAATATATCACATCTTAGCATCAAAGGAATTTAAATAGGTAGCAAGACATACCTTATCATCAAGCCTAATTACTTGGAAAATCTTATGGATGACCCTTTGGAATCTTATATTGAACTCAACAACATCTTCATTTAGATTTTTCTTGATATTGTTGAATACATTCAACATGAATCCTTCATTAGTCTTATCGCCATCTAGCTCTTCAAAACAATTTTTAGTTCATCCATAGATCCCATGGAATCATGAGGTAATCCTCTAAACCAATTCATAGCATCCTCAACTAGAGACTAAACAAAAAGTTTCATCATTACATCATCATGCATAATTTCATATTCATCCATCATATCAGTGAACTTTTTAAAATGCTCTTCACAAGCGATGACATTATTTCCAGAAAATTTTGGAAGTTTACCTCTAAGTTCATTTGGAAGTGCATTAGGATAACCATGAATACCAAGAAAAGATAATTGTCTTTACATTTTTGCATGAACCGGTCTCCTTTAGAATGGATCATCATTCTGGAAGGTAGATGGTTTGGAATTTGATGTTGAAGTAATCTCAACACCAGCTGCTGGTGGAAAAATTATTGCTTTCTTCATAAAATTTCTTGGATTCTCACCAAGTGCTAAGGAAGTGGCAACAACATGAGAAGGCCCAAAATATTGCCTGAGAAACTCAATCTTATTCTTCATTTATAAAGCCGTAGCCTCCAATTCTACTTTCTCAAGCTCTTTGGCTGTGATATTTTTCTCCCTTTTAGCCTTCTCAAGATCAGTGCCCAATTTGGATATCAAATCCACTGGATCCTTGTGACTCATAGGTTCATTTATTTCAATTCCTTCCATCCTCTGCTTTCCCTTATCCTTAGGGCCTTGAGTATCAAAAAATTGACGTATAACAGGCTCCTCTTCAACCCTCTTAGGTTTTTCAGAATAATTTATTGCCTCCAAGTTTAGTAATCACCTTCTCAATTGGTCATCTCTGATCTAATCTTGTCTTATCTTATTCTCCTTCTCTTTCTCCCTCTGTTGTTTAATATCCAACTATTCATGGATTATTCTCTTCAATTTAGCAGCTTCTTCAGAGAGACTTTCAGAATCTAGGAGAGTGGTGTCAGATCTCTCCTCTTCTCTCTCATTAGGAGAATAGTAATCTCCATATACACCTAATCTTAAATCCACAGCCTCTTCATATTCTGATGCATTTCCTTCATGGTTGTGTTGGATTGGATCTTCTACCCTAGTGTTTTCCTTTTGTCTCCAAGTTTGAGATGTACTTCTATCATTCTATTCTTTCCTTGGTTGACCAGCTCTAGAAATAGTTGGAAGCCCATCTTCCAATTTATTTTTAGGCTAACTTTTCACCCAAGATCTGGTATTTCTATTACTCATATTGAGAAAATGTGTATAAAATATTATTTATTACTCAGCACTATGACAGAGATTTATTTGAGTCACCACAAAAAATAAGTTGGGAAAATACAACACTAGCTTATATAAATAATACAATAAGGAAATTCACAAGACACATGATAAAAACAAGGGGCTAAGAAAGAGTAACTTTGTGCTTTCAAAGGTCAACTTACTGGCTTATACAAATTTAGATCCCTAGAGATTCCTTGAAAGGTTTAACAAGAATTTTGCATCTCTATCCCTAGCATAGTTGTCATTTTGTTGGTGTTTTAAAATGTTTTATGCTTTACAAGATACCAATATACCTTTAGATGGATTTTGAAGAATGGTTGGTTCCAAATATAGGAAAATATAAGGTAAATGGACCAACTATAGGGACAATACTGCCCTTTGCACTTTTGGTTCTGCAAGACCAAGGAAGGTACACCTAATCCAGCTCAATATACAACACTTTTACAACTCTCTCTGGATTTAAACAACAAAAAATGGTAAGAAAGTACTAAATGATAACATACAATGCTCAACCACAAAACTCAAAAGGATTTTGAAATTATTTTGATTTAAATTTTGCAGAATATAGCCAAACCCAATCAAACATGTATCACTATTGAAGGTACAAATTCTTGATCAGTACTTTGTCTATTGGGAAATATTTCTAATGTAGATGCAGAACATAGAAACCAACTGCTTTCAAAGATTCAAAGCCATAAATACAACTAACCCAAACCAAACACTTCTTATAAAATCCTTGTGTAGACCAAATGAATCTATATCTTATCTAGAGCAATATTTAATTTGATCCTAGATCAAAAACTAATGAATAACAACATATACATAGATAAACTCTATGCAATAAATCATAAAATTCACAACTCAAGAAATAGACACAAAGGAGAGACTTGTATCTGGAATATTTGTATTAAGTATAAATAATCGCGTTCCTGTGTCAATTTGATTCAAAACATACACCACTTCAATAAATGTAAAGACTTGAAACTTTCTATTCTATATTGACACAGTCTAGATACAAATCTTCTATATCTTGATTGGAAACAAGTATGAAACTCAATGCTTTTCCATACTTTCTAATTTTCCAACCCCTTCTAAATGATCTTGGAAATCCTTATATAGAAAAAGGATTGCAACAAGCCTCAGATCATTTAGGTCAAGGGCCAACAACCAAAACCCTAATAATTCAGATGAAAGACAAAACCAACAAATGATTTATTACAAGATAAATCTTATTGGACCACAAGGCCTTTGCAATAACTCTAGAATTGTTCTAATTGGCCAAGTAAAACCTTTGTCTTTATTCCTTTCTGCACAAAAATATGATTTGTAGACGTCAATCACCTCGAGATGTTAGAGAACTGTCCTTTAGGTTTAATAAAAGGTTTGCAAATCTAATCAGAAACTACAAACTATCATTCCTTTTCATAAATGCATTCTGAGTCATCAAATTTCCATCCAAACAACACCCTATGACTACATAAATACAACATAGAAAAATCATATTTATCTATCTACTCTCCTACAGCATGAAATGTAGAGCCACCACTTCAAAACCCTATGGAAATTATTTAAAAATTCAAATATATGTTATAACGGTCAGCCCTAGCATGAAAATCACCACTAACGGCCCAGATCAAACTTTATACTTATCTTTAAAACACAATAATCGATCATATTTTAAAATATCTGCAAGCCCTAGCAATGAAACACAACAATGATTCCTCAAAAATATATGCGGTACTATGTTATTGGCCTTGGAACTTCTTTGTCTTTCTTGACCTGTACTGACTGACCTGGACAGGTTTCACTCAGGTGTGATCCCATGAAGACTATCCAACAAGTAACTCATGATCAAGGCATCATGCCTACTATCAGATTGAAATAGATCTGATCTGCCTTTACCCAAACCCATGATATCAAATGGCTACATGGCACAAAGGCATGATTCCATGGTAGATAAATAGTCCTCATCTTCTATTCAAGGAATTGTGCTAACCGTTGGATTGAAATAGATCTATATATACATTAACTTCCCTTAAGATTTGAAACTGGCGGCTCCACAACCTAGGATGGACACGTGGCATTCATGCATGTTTCCTTGAAGACTAAACATCAAGAAAATATTGATCAAGGCATTACACCTACTGTCCGATTAGATATGATCTGACACATATTTAACTTACCTTCAACTTTGGGCAGGACCCACTATGTGCTACATGGCAATTAGGCATGAACCTATGATGAATAAACAATAGTCATCTTCGCATAGCGGTATCACACCAACTGTTAGATCAAAATTAAATTAAAATTCCTTAATGTTTCTTTGGCTTTATACTAGTCCCTCCATATGACACGCGTTGCACAGGCGCAATGTCGTAAAGGATATCTTTCCTACAACTTCCGATCCCAGAAACGTGCTAGCCTTCAGATGATTTTAGATCTATCCTGACTTTAACTTGCTACTAAATTAGAAAGAGAAGGGCCCCATGATCTCAAGATTGACACTTGTCATCATTCTGTGATGCCACTATGTGTGTTTTTTGTGCATCTTTCCTTTAAGGAATTACACCTATCGTTGGATGAAAATAAACTTGCTCAACATCTGGTGTTAAATAAAATGTCATGGGGACTTAAGACTTAGGAAAAATTAAAATGTCGATCCTGCTAGGAAACATGACTTAGAAGGAAAAGGCCCCGTGCATGATGACTTAAAACACATGGGGAAAAAGACATAAGTGGCCCAAAAAGGTAACATCATTTTATAAAAAAATAGGAGACCTAGGGTTTTTTAACCAAAACATGAACCAAGGGTTTAGAACAAATGACAAAAAGGGTTTAAGAACTAGGATTAAACATTGTATATACATGAGCGAGACTTAGAACCATGGAAAATTTTATAGTCCTAATAGTTTCTTACAACCTTGATGACATTTTCTTACACTTTTTAAAAGTGTCAATTAGACCAAATCTATGACTTTCTCTTACACATCTATGACAAATCTCTTACATGTGTACTTGAAGTATGCATTGACCCATCAAATCTCAAGTTTCTCACACATGTTGGACTCTTGCATGGCTTATGTGTCCCTAATGTGGCACCTATGTGGATACCACATGTGATCCACCTCACCCAAGCCCTCCAAAATCTTACAAATAGGAGCCTTGCCAAGAGTAAATCACCCATCATTTTGCATTAGAGTTATTATGCTAGTTTGTGTCTAGAGATTTTTATGCATTTAGAGATTTTGTACTAACTTATTTGGTAGTTGTCTTGCATTCATTATGGTATTTTTATTCCACTCTTAGTTCCTAGTTTTTGCATTCATTGCTAGATCTTTGCATTTAGTTTGTCATATCTACTTCCATCCCACTCATTGAATGCTTGAGACTAGTTCTCCATAACTAGCTCATGAGTTGTTCGATATTATTACATTGTAGTTGGATTTTACTTTGCATTCATATTATCATTTTAAATCAAGTGGGATAGATACATTATGTTGGGAGAGCACACCCACAACCCTCTGTAAAAGCAAATCAACAAGGCTTGGGTGCCCTCATTTGGCTCATCGGAGGTTATGGTGGAGCTTTTGATATGTTAATGTAGTTTATATGCTCTTATTTCTAAAATTTGCATGTTTGAGCTTGCTCCACACAGGTAGGTTTTCATCATACACATTTTGGCATGCCCGGTGGGACCTACATCCCTAAAATTTAAACAAATTTTTAAACTTTACGTCATTTTCTGGAAATAGTTACGCAGAGTCATCTCTAACCTGGAATGGTCTTCTCCACTTTGAAATGGTCATTTGCATATATTTTTTTCTATGTAGATCATTGTCCCTGCTTGAATATTGTTGTTGTTGGAGATTTGCTTCTGTGCAAATAGTTGATTGTATGTTTGTCATTGATGACAACATATAATATATAGTAGTGTCCTGTAAGCAATTATCAGTATAGATATTCTGGATCCTTGTGCGTTTACATCTATTTTGTAGACATGTTTTGGATGCAATTTTCATACACATATTCAGATATGCAGTTTCAGTTGAGTTATGTTAATCTATTTTGGCAGTTACAGTTTTTGGAGATTATCTATTAAGAGTCGACGTATTTACATTGGTTCTTGAGTTACACCTATCTTCAGGATATGTGTGTTTGTATTCATGTTTAGTTATGAGTTAATGATTATTATCCAAAGCCGCTAAATTTTTTTTAATAGAAGAATGATGTTTGAGTTAATTTGGTAGAGCTGACTGTGTGAAGCGACGCGTCCACTCATTTTGAGTTGCGCGATCCTAACTTTGATTGCGTGTTTAGTTAAGCCGACAAGGAAGTTACTGAATTATTTCCTACAGCCTTCATGACCTTATCCTTGGGGAAGATACATATAGCAGTTCAATTGTGATTGCAAAGTGTGAATGAAGGGAAAAAGAATAAGATAGAGCAAAGTAGAAAGTTAGACAGTAAAGCTACATCATTCATCAGTTGAAGATCTATGTGAAGAATCAAAAGAAGATTACAATTCACCGGAACTGATGAAGACAATAGGTCTACACAAACAGTTCATTTTGAGATATAGTGTATATTTTCCTTATAGAAGGTTGCAGCCTTCACCATTTGAGCAGTGAGCTCTTGGATAGTGTATCCTCACCCCTAACAGGGTTATTTGTAAAAGAATCCTAACAAGGTCTGACCTTTGACCAGGTCTCTGTACTTATTGCATTGTAAAGATCAACTCCTAACAGGGTTACAATATCTTCTAAAAAGGATCATTATAAACTAGTACACTTATTTGTGGGTGCTAATTCCCACTGGGGTTTTTACCTAATTTGGTTTTCCCCATTACCAAAATTGTGTTGTTCATTTATGTGTTATCTTTTTGAGTTTATGTTTAAAGTTATTATGTACTTAATTGAAAAAGAATTGAATCTTGTAGATAACAGATTCACCCACTCTCCCTCTCAGTTATCTCTTGGGACTATTCCTAAAAATTGGTATCAAAGCCAAGTGCCTTGGAGAGAAAGCTTAACAGCTTAAGGTAGATCACATGGCATACTTCAGAAAAGAGAGTCCTAAGTTTGATGGAGAGAATTATCTTGATTGGAAGAACAAAATGATAACACATCTACAGTGTGTTGGTTTTGACATTTTTGAAATAGCCACACAAGAAGTTGTTGTTCCCTCTTTGAAAGACATTGCAAAAGATGATGCTACTAGTAAACAAAAGGATGTATTCACCGCTAATGCAATTTCCAAGGAAGCCCTTATAAGTGCATTATCTGACAGTGAATTCTCTGAGATCAAGAAAGTAGACAAAGCCTACTCCATATGGAAGTATTTAGAAGATATGTTTGAAGGAGATATTCAAGAAAATAATGCACACAAAAAGACATGGAAAAAGAAGTATAACAACTTAGAGATTCTACCTAAAGAGAACATCAGAGCTTACAATTAGAGGATTAATGAAGTAGTTTCAGGAATCAGAAACAATGGTGGAGAAATTTCAGAGGAAGACATAATGGACAAACTAATGAATAAATTGATAAAATACTATGAGAGCAAGATCAATATATTAGATGAGACTATGAAATTTTCAAAAGACTTCAAGAGAGAGACTTTGATCAGCAAAATCTCTACATTTGAGATATCAAGATTAAAGATAGAACCTAAAAGTGAAACAACTTTCAAACCCTCAGTCCATGGTAAGAAATTCTTGAGAATCTCTAGTAATAATGAGAAACAAGAAGTGGATACATAACTAGAAGAAATCATTGCTATGAATTCCAAGAAAGAAAGGAAAGGTAAAGGAAAATATGAAGGATAGCTACCATTCAAATTTTTTTCATGCAAAAAGTTGGCCATTTTACATCCAAGTGTCCTACAAGAGTCAAGAAGTTCAAATCATATTAAAAGCCCAAATATACTAAGGAATGTTATCATGCTGAAGATGGTGTAATAGATGATGACTCAGGAGAAGATGAAATTGGATTCATTGCCATTAAAGACATTGAGAAAATGCTTGAAGAAATGGACAATGAAGATGAAAAAAAAGCACAAGAGTTAGCATTAGTTTCCAAAGTAGACATCAGAACTGACTGGATCATTGATAATAGATGCTCACATTACATGGCAGGAGACAAAGAAAGATTTGTACATCTGGACAAGAAAAAAGGTGGTATGGTTATATTTTGAGATAACACTCCCAAACCTATCATAGACAGAGGTTCTATTACCTTAGATGGAAAGAACAAGATAGATGTTGTCCTTTGTGTTGATGGTTTACATCATAACCTACTAAGTGTTGGACAATTGCTTAACAAAGGATATTAGTTGGAATTCAAAGACAACAAGTGCATCATTAATAATAATAAAAAGGAGATATGGTTGTATCAGGCTCTAAGACCAAAGGTAATGTCTTTTAGCTCAATTTAAAAGTAAGTTGTTTTGTTGCAAAAGTAGATGATGTGAGGCCTCACCCCGACCTATCATAGCATTATTGTTCGATCACACTTTGATGCTTTATATTTTGATACATTGATACACTTTTTGATTATCCTGACAGAGACTAGAGATATTATGTTTATGATGATGATTATATTGTATGGATTACATTCTGATATGGATTAGACCTAGAACATGTGGTTGATTTTTATTATACATGTTTAGATAGGTGAATTGATGAAAAGATCGGATCATGAATAGACTTGATTATTTCATAGATGTTATGTCATGATGATTATGGAATTATTATGTTTTAAACATTTCTGTATGAAAATTGTAATTAGGAATTTAATTCTTCTTATTGATTAATGTTGCTAAGTATGAAATGAATATATATATTTGCATGCGATTTTTATTGCCTTGGAATACTGATGCTTGAGTGTAGTGTGCAGGAAAGAGAACCATGGAATTATTTGGAGAATCAGGGCTAAAAACATGTGAATTGAGTAAGCCAAGGTTTAATCCAATAAGGGGTTGAAACCTCATTGTAATGTGATCTTTTTTGTAAACGTAATCTGAATGTGTGTTAATAGGTTAAATTCATGTTATTGTTTTGACATGTCATTGTGAAAGTGATGTGTATTTTTTATGGTGTCACTTGACACTTGTATTATCCATGTGGATGGTGACATGTCAAATTAGGGCTTGGGAAAGAATCACCAAACCTTATAGGATGTTATATTAATCCCACTTGCATATAGATGTCTTGTAGGGATCACATCAAGTTGGAACTCGGATTTGAACTTTAGGGGTAATTTGGAGGGGTCAAAACTGACCCTAGAGTGTATTCTTGGCCAAAATTAGTTAAACCTAGGCGGTACCTTAGGTTGGGGGCTAATTTTTACCTATGGGAAAGCCTAGATCGCCATTATGGCACTCCAAAATGCCTACTTTTCAAAAGTGGCGAAATGGAGATGACCTCATGCATCTAACTTGTCCCACACTCCTTACTAAACTCTCAATTAAGAGGGGAGACAAGAGATAAGACCAAAGGAATAGAGGGCATGTCTCATTAATTGCTAGGTCTTGAGTACACTTCCGGGGGTCTTTTTAGAGGGTTTGGAGAAACTTAGTGGGTGTTCACCCACTCTCTAATTTTAAAGACAATTAGGGTTGGAGGAAGGAAAAGAAAAGGATAAGGAATTCTTCTCAACCAGATTCTTGTCATTTTTCTTGGACTAAGGTTCGTGGATTCTTTTCATGGAGAAATACTCTTGCATTTTAGCTTTGTATGTTATTTTTTTTATGAACATGTAATCTTGTATGGTGTTCATATATGTCAATTTTGTATGGAGTTCATATATGCAAATCTTTTATAGTGTTATTTTATGTAGATCTTGTTATTGTGTGTTGGGTTGGGGATGCATTTGGATTTTGTATCACTTCTTGTTCCTTTGGATTGAGAGTGTTGTTCATGGGTGTTTAAGACATTACTCACCCTTGGAAAGGGAAGAAGTGGCCTTGGGTGAAGGGGTTAGTTGGGCTCTCCATTGCAGTAAGAGTCTCTTCTCATGAAGAGAAGAGGGAGAAAATGCAAGGTGTATGGGCCCTTACATGTCATTGTATTTGATCCTAATTTTGGGGGAGATAAGGGAAGATTGGATGGAAGATGTATGTGGTTTTGCCTTCAAGAGGAAATGACCAAATGTGTATATGGAAGGAATGTCAATGTAGCCTTGGAAAGGCATGGAAAAATTCTTGTTAAAAATTTCAAATAGGCAATGGCATTCTCCTCCTTGGAAAATCCCACCTTCACCCTACTTCAATGGTTTTGGAAAACTCATTTGTGAAGCCTTGGTTGGGAGTTAATTGTTGTGTTGTGCATATATGATGGTTGTGATAATTTGGATGTGTTACCTGTTTAGCCTTGGTTCTCCAAGATTGGGGGTGGTCTCCTTGATATCTTGGTTGGCAGGTGAGCTTCCCATGGTTCTCTTCATGTATTTGCAGGTTTTGAAGTTAAGATGATTGTGGATAAAGCTTGGGAGAAATCTCTATTTTGGTGTAGTTGTGTGAGAGCAACTTTAATGTTGCATGGTTACTCCTTGTATTGAGATTCATTTCTTGTTAAATTATTGTAATGTCCATATTGTAAGCTTTGTCAAGTAAGATGTGAAGAGCTTTTATTCATTATGTAATAGTTTTCATAGCATTTAAAATCTTATAGATTTATGAATCTTGTAATCTCTATAATGTATTTGATTGTAAGTTTCAAGTTAAAACACTTCATTCTTCTTTTAGAAATATGAATTCTATTTCAATAGGATCATTACTCTACCTTAATATTTTCAATGCAACCTCAATCCTTGGGAAGGAAAGATAAGCTTGCTAACTATAGTAAATCAAACAAATTAGTATATTAATGTAAAACAGTCATCTAATATTAATAATCAATTTATAGTTTGCATAGTGTATTGCACTAAGAAAATAATCAAATTCATACAAACAACCACTCCAAAAAGAAAATCAATAATCAACATGATAGAAGCAAAAAAAAAAACTATACCAAAGATATTTTCCAGATTTTAGAGAAAAATTGCTCTCTGGAAAATGTATGCGGAGGGAATTAATTCCCCCTTTACACAGAGAATATTATTTTTTTGTTCCCCTCACTAAACCCCCTTGATTACCCCTCTAATTACCTTCTTTAGTGATAATGCATAGTTTAATTAATGGGGAGGCTTAATGTTTTGCACCCATCCCCGTGGGCCCCACACATACCTTTTTCTTCCCTTTTTACCCTCCTTATTTGGGTGCAGTATGGGGCTGTTAAATGTTTGGAGAAGGGAAAATTTTAAATGAAAATGGGGCTGCAAGCATATTACGTGGTCTTCACACCATCCTCCCCAAAACCTGTGTCATTTTCCTTACACATGTCATTGTTAATAACAAGATCAATTTTCCCCTTCATCATGTGAATTCTTCCCTTGCCCTTTGGTTGACTTCAAATTAATCTGTTTAGCTTTGGAATTAGGAGACTGGTCCCCACCATCCCTTTGAAACAAGCGAAGGCTTTTTCAAAAAAAACTCCCCCTCCATAAATTTTGCAGGTCTTGGGATAGTATGGGATTCCCAAGACCCCACCAACTTGGCAAGTGTGCCTTGGGAATGGGGAGGGGTGATGGGATAGGCTAGTTAGTAGGTTGATAGGTTAGTTTAGTAGGGTGTTTAGGTTAGTTATTTTGGATTAATGATTTAATAGATTATTTTCATGTGCAGATTTTTATTTGAAATAAATCAACTTTAAAAAAAATTGTAGTTTAATTTATACAATGGTTAATTACTTAAAATGACTCATTAGTATTAGTTAGTAGTTAATTTAATTGTATTATGTTATTGGAATATGTATTTCTCATGTGTCCAAAGGGGTTAGAGGTAAATTGCTTTTAATAAGAGGTTAATTTAATTGTTTTATTAAAGGTTAATTTAATTTGTTTGTTAGGGGATTAATGAATTAAAATTGCATGTGTTTTTTGTTGTAAAAGGAGAGGATTTAATTAGAATTGATATTGGTAAGTTAGGAAATTAGATTAGATTTTGATTATTATATTTTAATTAGTAGTTTATTTGGTATAGTGAATTTGTTATTAAATTTTAATTATGTCAAATGGTAAATGTTTCATGTATGTTTTGTTTAAAAAGGGAGTAGAATTTAATTAGTACTTTTATTAGTGGATATTTTAATATATATGTTTAAGTGGGTCCAAGGGTAGTTAAGAAAGGTTATACATACTAATTATTGAGATTAACTTAGTTCTCTTTTATTATTTAACTTATGTGTGTGAAATAGTTATATCGGAGTTGTTTATAGATGTTAGTAGTTAATGTCGAAAGAGAAAATTAGTATTAGATTTAAATGGATTAAGTTGTAATCTAGGTTAAGAATTAAAGTATACACTAGGTCAACCTAATTTGTCATGTGTTCTTAACAATTAATTACCATCATGACACTACTCATAGTTAAACATAAAACCATAGTTAATTCAACCTGACCCAAGAGATTATGTAACCCGTACATCAAGTTGATGCTCCAACTCTGCATCTGTATGTGGCGTGACCCTAATTCAATCTATGAATATACCTTGCAACTTGAAGACTAAACTCACCATGTTATCACCTTTCCTCAACACATCCAGTTTTAGTTGTATGTACTTGTGTTAAAAAAATTTGTCTATTGTTTTGCCCTAGTTTTGGGCATGACATTTTGGTATCAAAACAGTGTTTCAACACTAGGAACCTAACCCATTATGTTTCAACTCATTCAAACTTAAATTATTATGTAGGATGTCTACCATCACAAGAGCTAACTGATGAGGCAGAGGTCGTAGAGCTCCCCATGTTGGGGTAGGACAGGAGGATCCACCACCTCCACCACCTCCACCACCTCAGAACCCTAACCAGGATATTTTGGATGTTCTCCAAAATCTGATTGGGGTAATTCAGCAGAGACTACCGCCCATAGTTCAGCAGCAGATTCCTGAAAGGGAAGGACATATTTTGGAAGCTGATTGAGTAGCTAGCAGAGAGAGGAGTAGGAGGCCCCCACCCAGGTCTGTTGAGGGTCATGATGATCAGGAGGGTGAGTCAATTCATCAGGTTCTAATACCATGCGAGCATGAGATACATTCCTAAGAGAGACCCCCTAGAGATGTTGGAGATGAGATCTGAGAGTTATTACGACTCCAGCCACCCTTGTTTTTGGGATCCACTGACGGGTCAGTAGCAGAGGCCTGGTTATAGATTTTACAACAATGCTTGGATTGTGCCCTTATGGGAGTAATCTAAAGGCACGACTTGCAGTCCAACTCCTACAGGAGAAGGCTTCCACTTGGTGGGAGCAGGAGGTGTCCATAGGTGGAGTGAGTATTGACACACTCACTTGGGAGTCTTTTGTAGCCTGATTTTGAGAGAAGTATCTCTCTGAGCATTTTAGACAGAGACAGATAGAGGAGTTCTGTGACCTCCAGCAAAGAGGCCTCACAGTGGCCCAGTATGAGAGTCAGTTTCTCAAGCTCCTTCCCTATGTTGATTACATGAAGGATGAGAAAATGTGTATCCACCATTTCATAAAGGGACTTAATATGTATCTTCAAGGCATAATACACCTAGCCTTTCTTACCACATTCAAAGAGACAGTTGAGACGACACTTGTAGCTGAGGACATCTATACTAGATAGGATTCTTGGGATCGATCTCAGCACTGAAACCCCTCTTTCCAGTAGTTAGGATAGCAGAGACCCCCTTGGAAAGGAAAATAGAATCACTCAGCAGGATCCTTTAAGGGTCAATAGTCTTAGCAGCAGAGAACTCAGCATGATTCTAGATAGAGGCATTCACAGGGTTATTAGCACTCTAAGCCCAAACAGTGGAAGTCTCA
Organism: Thuja plicata; assembly: GCA_018584345.1. Lineage (NCBI taxonomy): Eukaryota > Viridiplantae > Streptophyta > Pinopsida > Cupressales > Cupressaceae > Thuja > Thuja plicata. The sequence continues at coordinate 405,831 of MU223391.1, forward strand.
AGGTCCTAGACATGATCAGAGGAAACAGACCCCTCAGGCACAGCTAGCTAGGACTCAGAAGTCCTCTAGGGGCAATTACAGTAATTCTAGTAGGACCCAAGGACCATAGAAGTCTAGATCACAAGGAGTTTAGATTCAGGCCTAAGGTCCATGTTACACTTGTAATGGTATGGGTCATATAGCAAGAGAGTGCCCACAAGGGCAGTCAGCCAGTGTCCAGAGAGGGGCTACCTTAGAGCCTACAGTTGGAGACATAGGTAGATCCCATAGATTTTTTGCTGTGGTTGATAACTGCTAGGCTAAGCACCAGGCCACGATCATAGAGGCCACAGGTATGATTCAGGGTATCAATGTTTCTATTTTGTTTGATTTAGGAGCCACACACTCCTTTATATCTCCCTATGTAGTGGAGTGTTGCGGGCTAGTGGCAGTTAGACAAGATGTCGGTTGGGAGGTTGAGTTAGCTTTAGGAGCTAAAGTATATATTAGTTCCTTAGTTCGCAGTTGTCAGATTTAGAATGGAGACTTAATCACGTTGATTGATCTCCGCATTACCCCTCTAGGTTCTTATGATATAGTCCTTGGCATGGATTGGCTATATGCCCACAGCGCCAAGATGGATTGTCATCAGAAGAGGGTTGAGTGTGTTAATGATCACGATACTTCTATAGTGATATTTGGGGTAAAAAGACCCGTATCCCTTCGCATGATTTCCACTATGTAGCTTAGGCAGTGCATGCAGAAGGGATGTCAGTTATTTGCCATCACCATTAGTAATAAAGAGAAATATTTAGAGGGGGAGCCTTTGCTTGAGGATTATCCTATTTTTTAGGAGTTTGCAGATGTATTTCCTATCGAGCTACCTGGTATGCCTCCACCTAGGGCAATTGATTTTCACATAGATCTTATACCAGGAGCCAAGCTTGTATCTAGAGAACCTTATAGGATGACCACACATGAGCTAAATGAGCTCAAGATTTAGTTAGAAGAGCTCTTGGAGAAAGGGTATATCTAACCTAGTGTATCACCTTGGGGTGCACCAATGATTTTTGTGAAGAAGAAGGATGGATCACTTAGATTGTGCATTGATTATTGGTAGTTGAATAAAGTAACAATTAAGAACCGATACCCACTACCCAGGACCGATGATTTGTTTGATCAGTTGCAGGGTGAGCGAGTGTTCTCAAAGATAGATCTGAAGTCGGGGTACCATCAGTTATGGATTGTAGAAAGTGATATCCACAAGACTGCTTTTTGCATGAGGTATGGTCACTATGAATTCATAGTAGTGCCATTTGGCCTCACGAATGCTCTAGCTATGTTCATGAGCCTCATGAACGGAGTATTTTGTACATTCTTAGATAAATTTGTAGTAGTGTTCCTTGATGACATTCTGATATATTCTCGCAATGAGGAGGAGCATGAGGAGCATTTGAGATAGGCTCAAAGTGTGCCTTCTTTAGACCTGAGGTGCATTATCATGGTCATGTTATATCCATTGATGGGATCTCTATAAACCCATCAAAGATTAGAGCCATTATGGATTGGCCAGCACCCACCAGTGTCACTGAGGTCAGGAGTTTTATGGGCTTAGCAGGATATTACAGACGCTTTGTGGTAGGATTTTCTAGAGTAGCCCATCCCATCACCTCCCTTTAGAGAAAGAGGAAGAAGTATGAATGGATAGAGAAGTGTGAGAGATCTTTCTAGGAGCTCAAGAGAGCCCTCACTAGTGCAATTATTTTAGCAGTGCCAGATCCTTCGATAGATTTTTTTGTATGTATGGATGCTTCATTGGATGGGTTAGGAGTAGTCCTTATGCAGGAGGGTCATCCTATAGCTTTTGAGTCTAGGAAGCTAAAGACTCATGAGCTTAATTATCCTACTCATGACCTAGAACTCGCAGGTTGTGGTTCATGCCTTAGTGAGATGGTGACACTTCCTTCTAGGTCACCAATTTGAGCTTCATTCAAATCACCAAAGCCTACATTATATCTTTACACAGCCCAATCTTAATGCTAGGTAGAGGAGATGGATGGATTTTCTGTGTGAGTATGATTTTGATGTTCATTACATCAAGGGGAAGGATAATGTAGTTGCAAATGCCTTGAGTAGGATGCGACACGAGCTCTCATCTATGACTTCTAGTACAAATTTGAGGGAGCGCATTTTGCATCACTTGCCAGAGGATGGATTATATGTGGAGGTTTGTCAATTTATCCATTCCTAGAGACCCCTTGAGGGGAGATTTGTAGAGTATTCTTTAGAGTCTGATGGACTTCTACGTCATAGTGGATGCATCTATGTACCTTCTACGGGTGACTTGTGAGAGTTTATTGTGCTTGAGGCTCACAGAGCACCTTATACAGCTCATCTGAGAGTTAAGAAGTTGCATGCCGATCTGAGATAGTTGTATCATTGGCCGGGCATGAGATTGCAAATTTCCAGCAGTCACTAGATGTCTAGAGTGCCAGAGAGTGAAGGTAGACCACAGTCATCCAAGTGGGCTCCTAACGCCACATGAGATTGCTGAGTGGAAGTGGGATACTATATCTATGGACTTCATTGTGGTCTCCCTATGTCTTCTCACTGCCATGATGCTATCTTGGTGACAGTCAACATGTTGACCAAGGTTGCCCACTTCTCACCTGTGCGTACTACATTCATAGCACAAGACGTAGCTTAGATATTTTTGTGGGATATTGTCAGACTTCATGGCTTTCCCCGTAAGCTCATCTATGATAGAGACTCCTTGTTCACATAAGATTTTTGGAGAGAGTTACAGGCAGCGTTGGGGACTAGACTAAATTTCAGTACGGCATATCACCCTCAAACAGATGGACAGAAAAAGAGGGTTAACCAGGTGTTAGAGGATATGTTACGTATGTATGTGATGGACCATCAGGTCAAGTGGGAGGAATACCTACATCTCGTCAAGTTCATCTATAATAGTGGGCATCATTCTTTTATAGGTATACTGCCATATCAGACCTTGTACGGTAGACCATGCAGGACACCATTGAGTTGGGACAGGATTGAGGATAGAGTATCTATTGGACCCCAGTTGGTCAAGGATATGGAGCAGAAGGTAGCCTTGATTAGATAGTGTCTTAAAGAGGCTCAGGATCGAAAGAAGAAGTATGCAGATGCAAAGTGGGTTGATTGTGAGTATATGTTTGGAGATAGGGTCTTCTTGAGAGTGCGCCCGCATAAGAGTCCAATCCATTTTAGAAAGGGCTCTAATTTAGCACCTCACTTTGTTGGACCTTTTGAGATATTAGAGAGGATAGGACCCATTTCCTACAGTCTAGCCTTGCCACCTAGCCTGTCACGCATCCATGATGTATTTCATGTATTTGTGTTACAGAAATATATTTATGATGATTCTAACAATATAGATTGGGATGACTTGCAAGTGGAGTCGGATGGACAGCTAGCACTAGAGCCCATTTGTATTATAGCCTGACGGACCCTTGCACTACGAGGCTGAGAGATGGACCAGGTTAGGGTCCAGTGGGATTGTTATGATGAGGTCACAGCTTCATGGGAGGATGCAACATAGATGAGATCTCAGTACCCATATATTTTTGATGAAATCCAGGAGGAAGTTCATGCCTAGTGGGGGAGGATGTGAGGCCTCACCTCGACCTATCATAGAATTACTATTCAATCAAACTTTGATACTTTATATTTTGATACATTGATACACTTTTTGATTATCCAGACAGAGACTCGAGATATTATGTTTATGATGATGATTATATTGTATGGATTATATTCTGATATGGATTAGACCTAGAACATGTGGTTGATTTTGATTATACATGTTTAGATAGGTGAATTGATGAAAAGATTGGATCATGATTAGACTTGATTATTTCATAAATGTTGTCATGATGAGTATGGAATTATTATGTTTTAAATATTTCTGTACGAAAATTGTAAATAGGAATTTAATTCTTCTTATTGATTAATGTTGCTAAGTATGAATTGAAAATATATATATACTTGCATGTGATTTTTATTGCCTTGGACTACTGATGCTCGAGTGTAGTGTGCAGGAAAGAGAACCATGGAATTATTTGGAGAATCAGGGATAAACACATGTGAATTGAGTAAGCAAAGGTTTAATCCAATAAGGGGTTGAAACCTCATTGTAATGTGATCTTTGTTGTAAACGTAATCTAAATGCGTGTTAATAGTTTAAACTCATGTTGTTGTTTGGACATGTCATTGTGAATGTGATGTGTATTTTTTTTGGTGTCACTTGACACTTGTATTGTCCATGTGGATGGTGACATGTCAAATTAGGGCTTGGGAAATAATAACCAAACCTTATAGGATGTTATATTAATCTCACTTGCATATAGATGTCTTGTAGGGATCACATCAAGTTAGAACTCAGATTTGAACTTTAAGAGTACTTTGAAGGGGTCAAAAGTGACTCTGTAGTGTATTTTTGGCCAAAACTAGTCAACTCTAGGGGGTACCTTTGGTTGGGGCCTAATTTTTACCTATGGTAAAGTCTAGATCACCATTATGGCCCTCCAAAATGCCTATTTTTCAAAAGTGGCGAAATGGAGATGACCTCATGCATCTAACTTGTCCCACACTCCTTACTAAACTCTCAATTAAGAGGGGAGAAAAGATGTAAGACCAAAGGACTAGAGGACATGTCTCATTAATTTTTAGGCCTTGAGTACACTTCTGGGGGTCTTTTTAGAGGATTTGGAGAAACTTAGTGGGTGTTCACCCACTCTCTAATTTTAGAGACAATTAGGGTTGGAGGAAGGAAAAGAAAAGGATAAGAAATTCTTCTCAACCAGATTTTTGACATTTTTCTTGGACCAAGGTTGGTGGATTCTTGCCATGAAGAAATACTCTTGCATTTTAGCTTTGTATTTTATTGTTTTTATGAACATGTAATCTTGTATGGTGTTCATATATGTAAATTTTGTATGGATTTCATATATGTAAATCTTGTATAGTGTTACAATATGTAGATCTTGTTATTGTGTGTTGGGTTGGGGATGCATTTGGATTTTGTATCATTTCTTGTTCCTTTGTATTGGGAGTATTTTTGATGGGTGTTTAAGGCATTACTCACCATTGGAAAGGGAAGAAGTGGCCTTAGGTGAAAGGGTTAGTTGGGCTCTCCATTTTAGTCAGAGTCTCTTCTCATGGAGAGAAGAAGGAGAAAATGCAAGGTGTATGGGCCCTTGCATGCCATTGTATTTGATCATAATTTTGGGGGAGATAAGGGAAGATTGGATGGAAGATGTATGTGGTTTTTCTTTGAAGAGAAAATGACCAAATGTGTATATGGAAGGAATGTCAATGTAGCCTTGGAAAGGCATGAAAAAAATCTTGTTAAAAATTTTGAATAGGCAATGGCATTCTCCTCCTTGGAAAATCCCACCTTCACCCTACTTCAATGGGTTTGGAAAACTCATTTGTGAAGCCTTGGTTGGGAGTTAATTTTTGTGTTGTGCATATATGATGGTTGTGAGAATTTGGATGTGTTACTTGTTTAGCTTTGGTTCTCCAAGCTCAGGGGTGGTCTCCTTGAGATCTTGGTTGGGAGGTGAGCTTCCCATGGTTCTCATCATGTATTTGCAAGTTTTGAAGTCAAGATGATTGTGGATAAAGCTTGGGAGAAATCTCCATTTTGGTGTAGTTGTGTGAGAGAAACTTTATTGTTGCATGGTCACTCATTGTATTGAGATTCATTTCTTGTTAAAGTGTTGTAATGTCCATATTGTAAGCTTTTTCAAGTAAGATATGAAGAGCTCTTATTCATTGTGTAATATTTTTCATAGCATTTAAAATCTTGTGGATTTATGAATCTTGTAATCTCTATAATATATTTGATTGTAAGTTTTAAGTTAAAACACTTCATTCTTCCTTTAGAAATCTGAATTTTATTTTAATAGGATCATTACTCTACCTTAATATTTTCATTGCAACCTCAATCCTTGGGAAGGAAAGATAAGCTTGCTAACTAGTAAATCAAACAAATTAGTATATTAATATAAAACAATCATCTAATATTAATAATCAATTTATAGTTTGCATAGTGTATTGCACTAATAAAATAATCAAATGCATACAAATAGCCACTCCAAAAAGAAAATCAATAATCAACATGATAGAAGCAAAAAAAAAAAAACTATACCAAAGACATTTTCCAAATTTTAGAGAAAAATTGCTCTCTGGAAAATGTATGAGAGAATTAATTCCCCCTTTACATAGAGAATATTTCCTTTTTGTTCCCCTCACTAAACCCCTTTTATTACCCCACTAATTACCTTCTTTAGTGCTAATTCATAGTTTAATTAATGGGGAGGCTTAATGTTTTGCACCCATCCCTGTGGGCCCCACACATACCTTTTTCTTCCCTTTTTACCCTCCTTATTTGGGCGCAGTATGGGGATATTAAATGTTTGGAGAAGGGAAAATTTTATATGAAAATGGGACTGCAAGCATATTTCTTGGGCTTTTCACCACCCTCCCCAAAACCTGTGCCATTTTCCTTACACATGTCATTGTTGCTGACAAGATCAATTTTCCCCTTCATAATGCAAATTTTTCCCTTGCCCTTTGGTTGACTTCACATTAATCTTTTTAACTTTGGAATGAGGAGACAGTGATGTGGACCCCACCATACCCTTGAAACAAGTGAAGGCTTTTTCAAAAAAAACTCCCCCTCCATAAATTTCGCAGGTCTTGGGGTAGTATGGGATTCCCAAGACCCCACCCACTTGGCAAGTGTGCCTTGGGAATGGGGAGGGGTGATGGGATAGGCTAGTTAGTAGGTTGATAGGTTAGTTTAGTAGGGTGTTTAGGTTAGTTGTTTTGGATTAATGATTTAATAGATTATTTTCATGTGCAGATTTTTATTTGAAATGAATCAACTTTAAAAAAAATTGTAGTTTAATTTATACGATGGTTAATTACTTAAAATGACTCATTAGTATTAGTTAGTAGTCAATTTAATTGTATTATGTTACTGGAATATATATTTCTCATATGTCCAAAGGGGTTAGAGGTAAATTGCTTTTACTAAGAGGTTAATTTAATTATTTTATTAAAGGTTAATTTAATTTGTTTGTTAGGGGATTAATGAATTAAAATTGCATGTGTTTTTTATTGTAAAAGGAGAGGATTTAATTAGAATTGATATTAGTAAGTTAGGAACTTAGATTAGATTTTGATTATTATATTCTAGTTAGTAGTTTATTTGGTATAGTGAATTTGTTATTAAATTTTAATTATGTCAAATGGTAAATGTTTCATGTATGTTTTGTTTAAAAAGGGAGTAGAATTTAATTAGTCCTTTTATTAGTGGATAGTTTAATATATATGTTTAAGTGGGTCCAAGGGTAGTTAAGAAAGGTTATACATATTAATTCTTGAGATTAACTTAGTTCTCTTTTATTAGTTAACTTATGTGTGTGAAATAGTTATATCGGAGTTGTTTATAGATGTTAGCAGTTAATGTCGAAAGAGAAAATTAGTATTAGATTTAAATGGATTAAGTTGTAATCCAGGTTAAGAATTAAAGCATACACTAGGTCAACCTAATTTATCATGTGTTATTAACAATTAATTACCATCACAACACTACTCATAGTTAAACATAAAACCATAGTTAATTCAACCTGACCCAAGAGATTATGTAACACGTACATCAAGTTAATGCTCCAACTCTATATTTGTATGTGGCATGACCCTAATTCAATCTATAAATATACCTTGGAACTCGAAGACTAAACTCACCATGTTATCACCTTTCCTCAACACATCCAGTGTTAGGTGTATGTACTTGTGTTAAAAAAATTTGTCTGTGTGTTTTGCCCTAGTTTTGGGCATGAAAGATGACAGTTGGATATGGCACAAAAGACTTTGTCACATCAATTTTGACAACATAGTAAAGATAAGCAATGTAAAGGCAGTAAGAGAGCTTCCTAGTATTGTAAGACTAGTTGATACTATGTGTAGGGAATGTGTGATGGGAAAGCATGTAGGGAGCTCATTCAGAAGAAAGCAGAACTCAACAGAAAACAAATTAGATCTAGTGCATACAGACTTATGTGGTCCTACTCAAACAAGATCATAGTATGGAGAAAGGTATTTTACATTGTTTGTTGATGATTTTTCAAGGATGATGTGGGTTGTGTTCTTAAAGGATAAGTCTGAAGCTTTTGAGAATTTCAAAATATTCAAAGCTAAAGTTGAAAATGAGTCTGGATTAAAACTAAAGTGTCTGAGATCAGATAGAGGAGGAGAATTCATCTTTGACAAATTTTATGAGTATTGTGAAGAACATGGGATCAAAAGGCAGTTGAGTGCTCCTAGAACCCCTCAACAGAATGGGGTTGCAGAAAGAAGAAATAGGATCATACTTGACATAGCGCGCACTATCATGATAGAAGGAAACATTGCACACACCTATTGGAGAGATGCAGTCAAGATGCAGTCAATACAATAGTCTATACTATCAACAAAATACAACTAAGGCCAGGTGTAGATAAGACACCTTATGAACTTTGGTTTGGTAATGTACCTACAGAAAAATACTTTAGAATATTTGGAAGTAAGTGCTACATCAAGAGAGATGATGGTGTTGGTAGGTTTGATGTCAGAAGTGATGAAGGTATTTTCCTTGGTTACTCTACTAAAAGAAAAGCATATAGATGTTTTAACTTGAGATTGAAGAAGATAATTGAAAGTACACATGTGAAGATTGATGAGAAGTTCATGATTCAAGAAAGATACTATGATTGTACACCTATGATTGAAGATGAACCTAGGCCTAGCAGTAAAGAAACAGTTATTGAAGAAATGTTTGATTGTATTGATGTATCAAGCAATGACCCTGAAACAAGTAAAGAGGAATCACAGATTACAGATGAAGATGTCACACCTAAATTTCCAAAATTTACAACTAGATACCATTCAAAGGAAGATATCATTGGAGATCAGAGTAGTAGAGTTTTGACAAGATCTAAAGAAAACAGTTTAACAGTTGATGAAGAGGTATGTTTACTTTCACAAATTGAACCTTTAAGTGTTGAAGATGCATCCAATGATTCAGATTGGCAGAAATATATGAAAGAAGAATTAGATCAGATAATCAAGAATTATACATGGGAACTAGTCCCTAGACCTTGTGACAAAAATGTGATTGGAACTAAGTGGATATTCAGGAATAAGATGAATGAAAAAGGTACAGTGGTAAGAAACAAAGCCAGACTGGTATTTAAAAGATATGCGTAGAGAGAAGGAATAGACTACACTGATACATTTTCCCCTGTGAGTAGACTAGAAGCTATCAAGTTGTTTTTGGCCTATGCAACATTCAAGAACTTTAAATTATATCAAATGGATGTCAAGTCATCTTTTCTGAATGGTGACTTGAACAAAGAAGTTTACATAGAATAGCCTGAAGGATTTAAATTATCAGACAAACTAAACATGGTATGCAGACTAAAGAAAGCCATTTATGGACTTAAATAAGCCCCAAGAGCTTGGTATGAGAGACTTTATAGTTACTTAACCAAGATTGGATTAAAAAAGGGAGCAACAGATTGCAACTTATTCATGAGAGACACCTGCTGGACTATTACTTGTTTCTATCTTTGTTGATGACATTATCTTTGGAGGTAATGAAAAGCTTAGTGCAAAATTTTCCAAAGAGATGCAAAGTGAGTTTGAAATGAGCATGATTGTACCTATCAAATATTTTTTGGGATTGAATGTAAAACAAACAGACAAAGGCATATTCATAAATCAGTCTGAGTATGTGAAGGAGATATTGAAGACTTTCAAAATGGAAGATTGCAAACCAGTAAGCACCCCCATGATAACAGGAAGCAAGCTTTCTAAAGATCATGATTCCATGGAAGTTGACAAGACACTATACAAGTCTATGATTTTAAAACTCATATATCTTACTCAATCTAGACCAGATATTTCTAATGTAGTTGGCATTGTTGGAAGATTTGTAGCTGAACCTAAACAAAATCACCTAATGAAAATAAAAAGAATATTCAGATACTTAAATGGGACTATAGACTATGGTTTATGGTATCCTAACTCAGAGAATATATAACTTCATGTGTATACAGATGTAGATTGGGCAGGTTGTGTTGATGAAAGGAAGAGTACCTCAAGAGGAGCAATATTTCTAGGAGACAAGTTGGTTACTTGGACAAGCAAGAAGCAGAATTGTATCTCTCAGTCAATAGTAGAAGCTGAGTATGTTACAGTAGCATTGAATTGCTCAACAATGGTTTGGATCAAACAGATGATTAAAGACTTTGGTATTTAGATTGATTATCCTATTTTTATTCATTGTGATAACACTAGCACTATCAATATGTCAAAGAACCCTGTCATGCATGCAAAGACAAAACACATTGAGATCAAATATCATTTTCTAAGAGAAAAAGTTGCAGACAAAGAAGTAAAGTTGGATTATGTGAGCACTAAAGAACAATTAGCAGATATTTTTACAAAACCTTTATCAAAAGATACTTTTGAGTATCTCAGGGAGAAGCTGGGAGTAATTCCCTTTCCTGAGTCTGATTAGAATTTGCAGTAAGTGCATCAGTCCTTGGTGACTGATGAGTGGTCGACTACTCTGCTTCTAGATTAGTACCTATGCTTAATTGTTTTTGGTGCCCTTTTCCATTGATGTCAAAGGGGGAGTATATAGTTAGGGGGAGCATATACTTTGGGGGAGTATATAGTAATGGAAAATACAATAAAAAGAGATGCATCAATTAAGAGGAGATTTTGATGAGGATATTGAGAAGATTGTAAAAAGGAGGATACTTTGGGTTGATGGTGTTTCTCATATCATATGTTGCCATCAATGTCAAAGGGGGAGATTGTTGGAGATTTGCTTCTGTGCAAATAGTTGATTGTATGTTTGTCATTGATGATAACATATAATATACAACAGTATCCTATAAGAAATTATTAGTACAACTATTTTGGAGCCTTGCGTGTTTACATCTATGTTGTAGACATGTTCTAGATGCAATGTAATACACGCAAATTCAGATATGTAGTTTCAGTTGAGTTATGTTAATCTATTTTGGCAGTTACAGTTTTTGGAGATTATCTGTTAAGAGCTGACGTATTTACATTGGTTCTTGAGTTGAGCCTATCTTCGGGATATGTGTGTTTGTATTCATGTTTAGTTATGAGTTAATGATTATTATCCAAAGCTGCTAAACATTTTTTAATAGAAGCATGATGTTTGAGTTAATTTGGTAGAGCTGACTATGTGAAGCAACGCGTCCACTCATTTTGAGTTGCGCGATCCTAACTTTGATTGCGTGTTTAGTTAAGCCGACAAGGAAGTTACTGAAGTATTTCCTACAGCCTTCATGACCTTATCCTTGGGGAAGATACATATAGCAGTTCAATTGTGATTGCAAAGTGTGAATGAAGGGAAAAAGAATAAGATAGAGAAAAGCAGAAAGTTAGACAGTAAAGCTACACCATTCATCAGTTGAAGATCTATGTGAAGAATCAAAAGAAGATTAAAATTCATTGGAACTGATCAAGACAGCAGGTCTACACAAATAGTTCATTTTCAGATATAGCGTATATCTTCCTTACAGAAGGTTGCAGCCTTCACCATTTGAGTACTGAGCTCTTGGACAATGTGTCCTCACCCCTAACAGGGTTATTTGTAAAAGACTCCTAACAGGGTCTGATCTTTGACCAAGTCTCTGTACTTATTGCATTGTAAAGATCAACTCCTAACAGGGTTGCAAGATCTTCTAACAAGGATCATTATAAACTAGTATAGGTATTTATGGGTGCTAATTCCCACCGGGGTTTTTACCTAATTTGGTTTTCCCCGTTACCAAAATTGTGTTGTTCATTTCTGTGTTATCTTGTTTTTTATGTTTAAATTTATTCTTTACTCAATTGAAAAATAATTGAATCTTGTAGATAACTAATTCACCCCCCCCCCTCTCAATTATCTCTTAGAACTATTCCTAACAATTGTCTCCACCCTTCTTAAAAAGGACTTAAATTTTTAATGTTTTAAAACTATTTTTGAGGATTTTTTGGGTTTTTTAACTCTTGGGTTTTTGTCAGAGCTATATTTTTACAAAGCTAAATGTTGTCAAGATTTTTCAAAAATTTCCTTTCATTACACTAAACTGACGCTAATTTTTGAACTGTCATCTACACAGGTTGACCGTCTTCTTCGTAGATCGTCGTCTGCACCTAGGTTTGGTCTTCTACACTCCTCAAATATCATATTGTTAGGTATATTATTTTCTAGGATTTTAATTAATTATCATTTGTGCTCTCTAACGATCATCTAAGCCTGCTGACTGTCATCTGTGTCAATTGACTATCGTCTACACATAGTGTCATTTGTGCTCTCTGACAGTTTTCAGTGCCCTCTAATAGTTGACTTTGCTTTTGTTTACTATCATTTGCACCTACTGACTATCATCTGCGCAGATTGTCATTTGTGATCTAGAACTGTCGTCTATGTTCTGTGATAATTTTTTAAAATTTCCACATGTTTGAGTTTGTGGGCATTGGTGTTATAGTCAAAGCTACGACAGAGGATGTTGAACTCGAACAAAAAGGTGTCAGAATCTTTGGTTATTAGGCCATAAAACTTTGGGAGTGTGGCAGTGGGTATATTTTTGAGATTAGCATTGTTTATAAGGCTCGGTAGAGGAAATGAGAAAGTAGGTTGTGCCATTACTGGAGGTATTGGGAACTGGAGTTACTGCTGGAAAGGAATATTAGCCACAGGATTTTTAGCAACAGGTGTGTTTAGGTCAGAATTATCAAGAAAGTTGGCCAAGATTTTAGCAAAAGGTCAAAAACCACTTATATCAAAAGGCTCTGCTCCAGAGGAAGATGCTATAGGAAACTCAGGACTTGCATCAACAAAAGGTAACTCAACCTCTTCAACTTTTTCGCTCAAATTTGTAGACTCTCCTGGAATAAATCTACCATATTCATCTCTTCTTCTTCCCCTTCGATGCATGCAAATGAATTCTTCACACTGGTGAAGCAAATTTAGGACTACAACCCACTGTTTAAAAACTAGCTAGAAATGAAAAAATGACTCAAAAATTTTCTTAGCTTGACACCATCCCTGGCAACGGTGCCAAAAATGAACTACCTCACAATAGGTGCTTAGTAATCATGCCCAAAGCATCTCTTAGGAATAGTTTATTAAATCTAAGGATTACTTCTCCCACCATGAGATGCATTTATTTAGTCAACCCAGGGATGTATACTTGAAATGGTACGACACTGTATGTGCACTAAGTCCCTTGAAGAGTCATTCTACCTATGTTGCAGAAAGGTAAAATGCATGAAAGGAATCTATACTAGAGCGGCAGGAAAGGAAACACACTTACTCCTTACTAAAATGAATGCTACAAATTGTAAAATCTACTTAAGCTTGTTCTTTCAACCTAGAGCATTCACTATAACTATCCTTGCAAGTGCTGCAGGAACATTCAAAAAGTACAATGTTGCAGGAAGAAACTGTAATCTTCTCTCTAGAATGTTGGGAATGCTAAAATTAAATCTACTCTAGTCTACTCTAATCCACCTCCCAAGTGGGCCCCCTTGGTTGGCTTCTTCTAATCTACTCACACAGAAGATAAACCAAAAGTCACTTCATTATATTTCAAGAACTGATTACATAAGAACGATACATAAAACTGGAAATGAACTTGTTGTGCAAGATGCAATAGAACAATGTATTCCAAAACTTCCAAACTTAAAAACTAACAGTCCAATCCCTATAAATAGAGGATCAACTCTTTATTCTAAAATAGAAATGGAAAGGTTTGACTGAAATCACGCCAGAGAGAAAAAAAAGGAAACGTAACAGCCCACGACATATGCAATTAAGTCTGGGCGACCAAGTCAACATGATGAGAGTGCAAAGGGAATATAGCAGCACTACATTCCTGCATTTTTGGAATAGTGGCTCCTCATTTGTAGTAGCCATGTCTTCTGGTGCCATGATGGTTACCCTTCGCAGCTGGTCTTCAATGTCCATTTTAAATGTTGTCGACCACTCTCAAGCTACTCCTACTTCCTCGTAGGTTAGTTAATGTGAAAAAATATTCATACAAGTAAACTTAACCAAATTGATCAAAATATTAGAACAGACATTCTGATTTCTATATGAAATACTGTAATATATATAATATCGGCAAAACATGACATAACTATCTGCCCATGGGTTTGACGGTTCTAACTATACTTTGACACAAGTTCAACTGATTATAAGTCCACAAATATTTTGGTAATACTTAAAAACAAAGTATAAAGATGAATATAATAGAGACAGTAAATGGTCTCGTCATCTGCCCCCCAGTAAGTTGAATGCTTGTCCTCAAGCATTGCATCTTCTGGTAGTTACTCAGAAATTGCCAACCTATGTCCTTCCTCACCTCTGGCTCTTGAAAGTGTAATAGAATCCCCTTATCTTCTCCCAGACATCCACTATGTGATCCTCCTGTAGCCAGTCAAGGCTTTCAACATTGATGTCATATAGGGGCCAAAGGAGCATGGGTGACTGCATGGTGAGTGGACACTAGATTTCTTGTCTAATTTATCTATCCAACTGCATGTATTTTGGTTCTCTATGAATTTTTGCTTGGAGGTTGATAGGGGTGTGTGGCTCTGACTTCTTAAATTCTTTAGGTAATCTACTCCACCTGCTTTTGGCACCAGTCAGGGCTCTCTGAAAGACAAAGTAAGACATGTTGTCATACTCTGCATAGACATCTGTTCTGATCCAAAAAAATTATCTCTTGTTTCCTCTTTGATTTTTCCATAGGTCAGATTGAGCCAATCTCTAAGGAGTATTTCTAGTTTACTTCTCTCTGCCCTCAATGGCAATGGTTTTGTTTTCTTCTATTCCCTGTAATTTTCCAGTTGTCTTTCATAATTGGCCTCACTATGTATCTAGGACATTAATGCCCTTAGGTGTACATCCCCTATGTAAAGTAGAGGGTTCCACTTAGTCTCTACTGGAATAATGAAGTTATGTATGTACAGTTCACAAAGTAAATTATTCTTCCATGAGGGAAGGGTTTGGTATAGGCCATAAAATTCTTGAGCTGATTTAAGCTCAGAGTCTATATCTTTAATGGTAATCATTAGTTGGAATAAGAGGAACTATTCTTTCAAACAGATAGCATAAACCCTAGGTGGTGGCCTACAAGTAATTATTTGATCAGCCAACTTAAGGGCATGATTCATCTTTTATTTTTGTCTTGCCAATTGCTCTTTTAAATCTGCAATCTCCTCCCCTTGCTCTGTTATTACCTTCTTCATTTTATTTTTCTCCTCCCCCCATATTGTTGTTTTCAACATATACTTATTATGTAATCCAAAAATAACCATATGCAAGGTGATTGGGCCACAATCTTCTACCTGGTTATTTTTCCTCCTTTGTTCCTTCCTTGACTATTCTAAGAAACTTGTTAACCAAGTTCTTCTATAGGGAACTAGGGCAGTCTCTGAGTAGGCTGATTGATGGGTTATTGAGGCATTCTCCTCGTTATTGTCTAAGATATCCTGATGGATTTCTTGGGGGATATTTTGGTAGACATCAGGTTCAACTTCACATGTATCTTTTGGATTTTGAGGAATGTCTAGAATTTCATACTGATTTGGGGAATTGTCTGAAATAATTTGTACATGGGGTTCTTCATCAGATTTCTTAGGGGAAATGGGTTGGCTTTCTGAGGATACTCTAGGTAGCTTTCCTCTCATTCTAGGGATTCTTCACACAGGGTTTTCTTCAATCTCCACAGCCTTTTTCTTAATAACCTTCTTCAGTTTCTCTATTGCGGGAGAAACTGCAGTAGGAACCAACTTCCTTTTCTTCCCCTTTGAGGTTGTAGGGGTTTGTGGCTTGGCTGCAGGAATGAAAGTTTCTCCCTCTAATTTATGTTTTCCTTTTTTTTAGGTGGAAGTAGGTACATTGCTCTCATGAGTAGGTAAAGACATACTTTCTTGCATATTTTCATTTTTTTCCCGTAGGTGTCTTGCTCAACAACTGGGCCAATGGGTATTGCATCATTATGGCTAGATTGCACACTAGGGTTAACCTGAGGTTGCAGGGTTTTATGCTCGACAAATTTTGACCATGCCAAGGGAGAGGCATCCCTAAGAGATTTTTATATTAGCAATTTAATTAGGGCACGGTGGGTGACAAAATTGATATTTCCTTTCTGGGTCTCCTCAGCACTAATGCATAGCATATTGTACAAGAAATTGAGAACATTCATTGAAATATTATGCCTTGTGTAACTAAGTAATTTAAAGTGATGTGTGTGCAAATTAAAATCTTCCTTCATAGGTAAAATACCTGATAATATACATATCCAATTCATTATATGGCAGAGGGATAGACATTATTTTGTACCCTTGCTTGGTAATCTCCAGAGGAGGGTCACTCGGTAGGGTAAACTGGGCCCTAACTGATCTGGAATCGTGAACATTAAGGTAGTGCTCCCCAACCATTGGTAACCCAGTAAATTTTTCTATCTATTCTTCTATGGTGACCACTATCAATCCTCATACAGTTGCTTGCACTTCCTCAAATGTATTTGCAAATTCAGTTGCTACGTCTTCATCAAACTTTGTTAGCTTCAAGAAATATCCTATCCAGTCATCTGCATTAAACCTCCTTACTGCTTCAACATCTAAAAGTAACACACCATGTACTACCGGCTCATGTCTCTGCAAATGCCCTCCCATCTGTGCTTGCCAATTTTTCAATTTGTCTGCTTTGTACTCGATAAATGCCTTATTCCTTCTTGAGTTTCAGACTACTCTTTTTTTTTAAAAACTATGGACTTCCTTCTGAATTCCTTTGTTATTATTAACATGAACAATGGTGATTTATTTTAACAAGATAAATTATAGCTCTTATTGCGGTTTGCCACATAATTTAATTATAGGTCACATCAAGTCTGACAATCAAAGATAATTTGGGACTAAAGGTACGATAGTTGTGCGATATAGCAATGGGACTTTAATGAGACAAAGGAAAAGTATAGATTTGAGGTGATGTTAAATATTTTAGGAGAAAATAGAAATGACATTTTAGGAATTAATACACTTCCTTTCCCTCTACAAAACATTGACAAGTGTCCTCACTTGGCATACTTGGCATGAGGTATGGATCTGGCTTAATGTTGTAATGATACATTTATTGCAATACTAGATATAATCATCAAAATCTATGTGCTAAAAATGGAAAATTTTGAAAATTTTATGCCTATCACTCAATCATTGCATGTGCCAAAAAAAGGTGGCAAGAGTGAAATGATATTGGCGGCGGCTTGCATTAGCGTACTTGGCTCTTATTTGAAGCAAAGAAAGGAAAATGGTGATTACGTAGATGGTGGGTGGGTGGAAGATAAACAAATGAGATGAGTTAGAAAGAAGAATTAGAAAGTGAATTGAGAAATGGACTTCATGTAAACACGAATTTTTTATTATGGACATGCTTTAAGGAATTTTAATGAAGAGCTACAGGAAGTGTTACCTGTTGCTCTTTTGAAACTTGTTGTCAGAATTACTGCAGGAAGTCTTCTTTTGTTTGAGGCTGGTGATACAATTTTAGTCTATGTCCACTGACTAATAGCTTGAATTGTATGGGGTCGGTTGTGGTCAACTGGATGGCTCCATTGGTGAAGACATCATTTATTTCATATGGCCCCAGCCATCTTGTCTGTAGCTTGCCTGGTATTTATTTGACTCGGGAATCATACAGTAATGCCCAATCACCAACTTGAAACTGCTTTCTCTTAATATGTGAGTCATGCCACTTTTTTTTTTTGCTTCTGGACCATTTCAGTGCACTTTAAGGCAGATTTGTGCATTTCATCCAAGGAATTGAGATGTAGCAATTGCTCTTTTTGTGTTGCAGGAAGGTCAATATTTAACTCCAGTGTTGTCCGCAAAGTTTTTTGTTCAAATTCAATGAGTAGCATTGCTACTTTTCCATATAACAGCTCAAATGGAGTGAACCCTGTGGTGGTTTTCCAGGTTGTTCTATACACCCAGACAGCTTCTGATAGTCTATTTCTCTAGTCTCGACGGTGCAAATGAACTATTTTTGTCAAGATGGCTTCAATTTCCCAATTTGTAACTTCGGCCTACCCATTGGCCTAAGGATGATAGGGGCTTGACTTTCGATGGTTGATATTATATTCCTTGATGAGCTCTGTGATCATATTGGAAGTGAATTGAGCACCTTGATCAGTAACAAGTTCTCTTGGTACTCCATATCTGGTGAAAATTTTGTCATACAAAAATTCTACAACCTTATGATCCCGAGCATGCTTCATTGCTTTTACTTCGACCCATTTGGTCAGATAATTAGTGCACACCAGGATGTAAGACTTCCCATTGGATGGAGACTCTATTGGGCCAATGAAGTCCATACCCCATTTGTCAAATGGTGTTACCACCACTTGTGGATTGAGGGGCATTTCATCTGATTTTGTTAGTCGGCCCATTCTTTGACATTTATCGCATTTCCTTGTGTAGCTGGTTGCATCTTTGTGAAGTGTAGGCCAGTAATATCCAGTTGTTAAAATCTTTTAGGCTATTCTTTTTGTTACAAAGTGTCCCCCATGTGGCTCATTATGACATGCAGGGAGAATGTCATGTCTCATCTTCTCGCACACATCTTCGCATTACTTGGTCAGGTCCAATGAAAAATAGTATGTTATCAATCCAAGAGAAATGGAAGCTTTTCTCTACAAGCAGTCTCCTATCCTTATTAGAGAAATGTGTTGGCATTTTGTTAGCTACAAGTTAATTAGCTATATCAGCATACCACAGACTCTGAACAGCAATATGAAATAAATGCTCATCTAGAAATGCATCATCTATCAGAGTAGTATCTTCTTCAGCATGGTGGATTCTAGATAGATAATCAACTACCACATTTTCCTTCCCAAGCTTGTCAATGATGGTAATGTCAAATTCTTGCAAAAGAAGAAGCCATCTTGCTAACCTGCCTATGATGGTAGCTTTGTTCATGAGATATTTAATTATTGCATGGTCAGTATGAACAAAAATGGGATAACCAGTTATATAATGGTAGAATTTGTTCAGGGCATAAACTACTGCTAGTAATTCTTTCTCAGTCACTGTATAGTTTAACTCTAGTCCATGGAGGCTCTTGCTAATGTAGTAAATTGCATTCTCTAGGTTACTAGACTTTTGTCCTAGGACAACACCTATTGCATAGTCTGAAGCATCTGTATGAATGTGAAATGGAAAAGACCAGTCAAGGCCCCTAAGTATTGGTGCAGTTGTCAACAGTGACTTCAGCTATAGGAAGGATTCATCACAGTTCTTTGTCCAATCAAATTTGGCCTCTTTGGTGAGAAAAGTATACAAAGGGCTAACTGTTTGACTAATTTTTTGGATAAACCTCCTATAGTAGCCAGCATGTCCTAGGAAAGACCTAACATCCTTTTGCTTTGTAGGGATAGGTAGTGTGAGAATTATCTCTATTTTTGTAGGGTCTACCTGGATTCCAGCTTCGGAGATTAAATGGCCTAGCACTATGCCTTACTGCATCATCATGAAGCATTTCTCACTGTTTAGAGACAATTTTTATTTCCGACATCTGATTAGTACTCTTTCCAAGTTCTTCATGGTTTTGTCAAAGGTGACACCAAATGTAGTGAAGTTGTCCATGTATATTTCCATACAATCATGTGATATGTCGGCAAAAATGCTGATTACAGCTCTCTGGAAAGTAGTTGGTGCATTGCATAAGCCAAATGATAATACAAAATAAGCATATGTGCCCCAGGGGCATGTGAATGTAGTCTTCTCTAGATCTTCTGGAGCAATATTAATCTGATTGTAACCTCTATATCCATCCAGAAAGGAGAAGTACTTCTTACCAGCCAGAGTGTCTAGGACTTGATCAATAAATGGTAAAGAAAAATGATCCTTCTTGGTGGCATTATTCAATTCCCTGTAATCCACACATATTCACCATTTTCTTCCCTTCTTAGGTAAAATTACCAAAGGTGATACCCACTTTCTCTTAGAGATTGGATAGATGAAACCAGCATCTACTAACTTCTGTAATTTAGTTTTGACTATTTCTCGCAAGGCTCAGTTTATCCTTCTTTGAGGCTGACGAAGTGGTAGGCTTCCATCATTAATGTAGATCCTATGGGTGCATATTTTGGGTTTCATACCTAGCATATCTCTGTAATCCCAAGAAAAGGCTTTCTCATGATTACGTAGGAGTTTGGTTAACAATGCCAATTATGGTGGTGGAAACTTGTTGTTTACATGGAGATGGTGACTAGGGGAAATTTCCACAATAGTTGTTAGCTCTACCATTGACATTTCAAGTACTGGGCTTGTAGCTACTTCACATGGCAGTAATTGACTAATTATCTTAGGACTTGCTGGAAAGACACAGTCCTCATAGGTACATAGTTGCAAAATAGAACTTTCAAAAACATCCTTTGCTAGTATACACTCATTGGTACGTAAGAATACTTTGCATTAAATCATCTTCCTCTTGCATTTACAGAAAAGATTGTCTATGTAACATCATCAGCTGGGCAACAGAGTTTAGCCCTTCTTCCTCATCCCTAGATCTGGCCAAATAGGATCTCCCAAGTCTGGCTGGGGTTGGGAAGGAGGATACAGTGCTAGCTTCTTTATTGCCTGACCATTTGAAATTTTCATACTTCCTTATCTGCAACTAATTTTTGCATTAGTGGTGGCTAACTAAGGTCTCCCTAGGATGACTGGATAGCCAGCAAAGTTTACTTTAGGTGATAAGATGAGAAAATTAGTAGGGTATTCCCATGAGTCCAAAGTGACTAACTATTATATCCTCTATAAGACCATCTGGAGTGACAGTTGAACTATCATCAAGTTGTAACACTGTTCGAGTTGTTCTCAAGCCCTCTATACTTGGTCTATGCATTGTATCTTTGGTCATTACATATATGGTTGCTCCCAAATACACTAAAGCATTTTTCACAGAGTATCCATTTATTATCAAATCAACTATTGGGCTTCAAGGGTCTGAATACTTGGGTATAACTACCTTGCCCAACATTATATATGCAAGTTGCTCTATGACATGAACTGTTTGTGGGTCCTTCTTTTTCCTTCCAGGATTTTTAAGGTATGCTTCCTTAATATTTTTTCCATAGATAGGAACATCTTTGATAGCTTGGAATAGAGGGATTTGGATGTACATGTTTTTCAGCTACTCAAGAATATCAAAAGGCATTTCTTCTTGGGATATAGGTTGTTCTATGGTGAGCCTATGTGGAAAAGGAGGATCAACTGAGGTTTTAACATAAGTTTTGTTGGATTTTTGAGTTGATTGGGTGGTGTTTTGTAGTGTAGCCTCTGGAAGAGGTGCTGATGCTGTAGGAGTGTCTACAACTTCTATGATAATAGGATGTTTGGGTGCAGGCAGAGTGGTACCAAACCTCAAATGGATATCAGATATCTCTAGTGCATAGGTAGGGTACTATTGTGTATCAGTGGTATATATTGGTTGTTGTTGTTTCTTATTATTGGGATTAGGATGCGGTTGATCAGGTAATTGGGTTGGCTTTGGATTAGGACTAGTGGCTACAGGAGGTGGCATTATTGTAGGAGGAGGGACTGGAGGTGGTAATTATGGAAAAGAAGGATTTTTTTTAGGCCATTGTGGAGGCCCCCTCCATTGGTTATTTTTCTGGTTAGGCCACTGGTTATTCCAGGCTGACTGAGAGTACTGAGAAGGATTCTGATAACTTTGGTTTTGCCATTTACTATTGTAAGGATTTGAAAATTGTAATGGGTCATGAGGCATACCTTGTCTTGAAGCCCATGGTCGATGTTGAGAAAAAAAGAACACTTTCTCATCGTCTCCTTCTATCTTCATGTACTCGATAGGTAAATGTTGATTCTCCAAGTTTGCCACCAGCTTGCATCCACAGTCTTTCTTTTGTTTACAAAAATGAGGACAGTACTTAGCTAACTATGATTTAGAATCTGCATGATTCTTCTTGGCATTCATGGTGTTGGGATGTGTAGAAACATCATTAATGATGTCTTTCTTGAAATCCACAAGAAAATTAGATATCTCCAGCTTGGAAATTCCTGAACTGATCCCTTTAGTGACTGTAGACCGATATCCTCTACCTTTCTCCACAGTTGATCTAGAGTAGTTGAGATAGATTTTATTGAGGTCATCCCAAGAAGATTGGGATATGTCCCCACAAGCCATGAGGTCCAGTGCTTCCAGATAGCTATCGTTGACTCCTCTGAAGAAGACTAGTTTCTATGAATCCTCAGCCACCACGTGTTAGGGATTATTTTGTATTGTGTATAAGAAACATGAAACATAGTTCTCCAAGGTTTCATCCTCCTTTTGCAACATTGTAAATATTTCATCTCCCCTTGGGTCACTCCCCTTGTAATACTCTTTGTATTTATGCATAAATAGAATCTGCATCTCATCCCTCTGTATTTGCTCCTAAGCCCATTAACCATCATAACACTGACTCTTTCAGTGTTACTGGAAATAGTTTGAGTTTGTGGGCATTGGTGTTATAGTCAAAGCTACGTCAGAGGATGTCAAACTTGAATAAAAAGGTGTCAGGATCTTCAGTTATCAGGCCATAAAACTTAGGGAATCTGACAATGGGTATATTTTTGAGATTAGCATTGTTTATAAGGCTCGGTAGAAGAAATGGGAAAGTAGTTTGTGACATTACTGGAGGTATTGGGAACTAGAGTTACTGCTGGAAAGGAATATTAGCCATAGGATTGTTAACAATAGGTGTGTTTGGGTCAGAATTATCAAGAAAGTTGGCCAAGATTTCAGTGAAAGGCCGAAAACCACTTATATCAAAAGGCTCTTCTCTAGAGGAAGATGCTACAGGAAACTTGAGAATTGCGTCAACAAAAGGTAACTCAGCTTCTTCAACTTCTTCATTCAAATTTGTAGACTCTCCTAGAAGAAATATGCCATATTCATCTCTTCTTCCCCTTCGATGCATGCAAATGAATTCTTCACATTGGTGAAGCAAATTTAGGACTACAAATTGTTTAAAAACTAGCTAGAAATGAAAAAATGACTCAGAAAGTTTCTTAGTTTGACACCATCCCTGGCAACGGCACCAAAAATAAACTACCTCATAATAGGTGCTTAGTAATCATTCCCAAAGCCTCTCTTTGGAATAGTTTATTCAATCTAAGGATTACTTCTCCCACCATGAGATGCATTTAGTTAGTCAACCCAGGGACGTATACTTGAAATGGTATGACACTGTATGTGCACTAAGTCCCTTAAAGAGTCATTCTACCTATGTTGCAGGAAGGTAAAATGCATGAAAGGAATCTATATTAGAGCTACAGGAAAGGAAACACACTTACTCCTTACTGAAATGAATGCTACAAATTGTAAACTCTACTTAAGCTTATTCTTTCAACGTAGAAAATTCACTATAACTATCCTTGCAAGTGTTGTAGGAACATTCACAAAGTACAATGCTACAGGAAGAAACTGTAATATTCTATCTAAAATGCTAGGAATGTTGAAAGTAAATCTACTCTACTCTACTCTAATCCACCTCCCAAGTGGGCCCCCTTGGTTGGCTTTTGCTAATCTACTAACACAGAAGATAAACCAAAAGTCACTTCATTATATTTCAAGAACTGATTACATAAGAATGATACATAAAATTGGAAATGAACTTGTTGTGCAAGATGCAACAAAATAATGTATTCCAAAAATTCTGAACTTACAAACTAACAGTCCAATCCCTATAAATAGAGGATTGACTCTTTATTCTAAAACAAAAAAGGAAAGATCTGACTGAAATCACACCAGAGATAAAAAAATGAAATGTAACAGCCCACAACATATGCAATGAAGTCTGGGTGACCAAGTCAACACGATGAGAGTGCAGAGGGAATATAGTAGTGCTACATTCTTGCATTTTTGGAACAGTGGCTCCTCATTTGTAGTAGTCGTGTCTTTTGGTGCCATGATGGTTACCCATCACAGTTGGTCTTCAATGTCCTCTTTAAATGTTGTCGACTACTCTCAAGCTGCTCGTACTTTCTGATAGGTTAGTTAACGTGCATAAATATTCATACAAGTAAACTTAATCAAATTGATCCAAATATTAGAACACGCATTCTGATTGCTATATGAAATACTGCAATATTTATATATATATATATCAGCAAAACATGACATAACTATATACCCATGGGTTTGACGGTTCTAACTGTACTTTGACACAAGTTCAACTGATTATAAATCCACAAATGTTTTGGTAATACTTAAAAACATAGTATAAAGATTAATATAATAGAGACATTAAATGGTCTCATCACCTAACACAAAGTAGGTTATGAGGTCTCAATCAATTTTATGTGACTGCTTGTGCCAACATGCTTTGTGCGTCTATACACCTCAATCATGCTTGTGCAAACAAAAAGGACATATTCACACAGATACCTATACTAAGAACTGTTAAAGTAGTAGCCTACCTAATTCACCCCCAAAAGTTTGACAATGTTTGTGCAAGGAGAATAATAACCTCCCCCAGGATTCATGCCACCTTGAACATTTGGAGTTGGCTAATACAATATCATGAGTGGAGTCATTGAGCGCTTGGTGATGACAGTATTCTAATTAGCTCTCATGTGTGTGGCTACATTTGTGGGCAACTATTTTCAAGCTAAGAAAAATTCCATAGGTAGACAGTGCTTGAGTTTTTTTAAAACATTGGTGACTTGAACATACACAAATTTCTCATCAATCAAACTTGTCACAATTGCTTATATCCCTCAAGTTTGCTTCGTCCCTTGGTGGATTTTTTTTTAGACATATGACTATTAATTTTTTTTGGTTTGAATTCTTGAAAATTAGTCCTTTCCATTGAAAAATTAACCAAAAATCAAACTGGAAGACCTTATTGATCATATTTCATAAAAAAATGCTCTAAAACTAAACTGTCATCTCTGACCTAAGACTGTTGTCTCTGCCTGAGAACTGTCGTCTCTGACTTGGAATGGTCATCTCTGCAGATTGTCGTCTACGTCTAAGAATCATCATCTCTACTTGAAAATAGTGACCTATCAGACCTTGCAAAAATTTCAAAAAAAATATTTCTCAGAAGCTCGACCTAAAGTCATTTATCACGAAACACTCATCTACCTGGTTAAAATTAATATTATCTCCACGAGACATGACCGATCCAGGAAAGCACAAGAAAGTAAAACTCCCAGTTCCTCATGTGTATAGAGAGAAGAAAGAAGTTGATAGAAAAGCCAAGGAATATCAACATATCAACAAATCTATTCAGCAAGAGATCAATGATTTTGAGAAATTTGACACTATTATCTTCAACAAAAAAATTTCTTGTGTCATGGCCAAGAATATTGTGAATCACACCTTTATCCATTTTGAGAGATACAACTAAATAAGCCTCATTGAATCTTGAATCAATTCACCACTTCCTCATTATCACAAACCTTGGACTATAATCAAATCAATCAAATCCAATCCAATCTTTTACTCCTTCATTCTCAGTAGGTTGAAAGATCTCAATCAAAGTGTTTCAGACCTTCACCTCTAGTAAACACATTATTGCTTGTAGAACATCAGTTTGTCTCAAGCAATTAAATCCATCAATCTTGTCCTATTTTTTTTGGGATCACAAGTCTATCACCAAGTAGAAGAAAATATTATCTGAATCAATCCCTTGTGTTTGCATTATCATAAGGTCTTTTCTCACCAAGGTTTTCATCTAAAAACCTTCAAATCAAATCTAATCAATCAATTCAATTCAATCCAATCCAATCAATCTTAATCCAATGCAAATCAATCAAATCCAATAAAAAATCAAATCAAGTCCAAATCATTTTATCCTTAGATCATCATTAATCAACATCCTGAACTTCATCCTTCATCCTTCATCTTTCATCTTTCATCTTTTTGAGGTTACCATTCATGTAAGTTACTCGATCCCAAGCTAAAAACATGAGGTACATGCAACCAAACACCAATCACAATAATGAGAATCCTTTTGCTCATCCCTTCTTTCAATTGAGGAAGTACATGATGAGGACATCACCAATGCCCCTGAAGAGAATGAATTGGTCGATCAAGAAGAAAGATCTACTTAGGTGATTGAATTCCTTAGTGATTCATATAATCTAAATATGGTTGATAAGGCCATTAGTTAGAATGGTGGAAATATTTTTATGAGCCTTATCAAGAATAGGGTCACAATACCCGCCAATTTTGATGAATCTCCCCTTATCAACAATATCATCAGGGCTACAACCACTGCAAATGCGACCACAACCTCCAACATAACATCATCCCACGAAAAAGGTAAGGACACTTCTAGTGGACCTTCTACATCAATCCCCACATCAAATTCACAACCAACATTTCAATTAACAGGGGAATAACTTCAATAGATCCTTAGTGTCTTTCTCAACATCACCTCACATAGTAGCACTCATACCACAATGAACATCACTACCAGTGCTGGTGCTAGTGTTTTCAACATAGGGAACACTTCCATCCCCTTATCTACACATCGGGTTTCATAATCACAATTCACATTTATGTCATCCATAATGAAGACATACACTCAACAAACATCCCGAGCTTATCATTAAACACCGCCTCCTACGGTTGGTATGACCTCAACAAGATTTTTGGCCTAATAATTGGGAGGTGGAAAAAATTTTGGACCATAGTTCACGCCTCACAATACTCTTGATTTATTCCAACAAGTCAATGAGCTCAAAAATCTTGTGCACAACCTACAAAATGGAGGAAAGAAGGAATTCTCCTTTGAGGACATATATCCTTATCCGTTTGACAAATCGACAACCATGCAATCGTTTCCTATAATTTTGAGATGCCTAAGTTTGAGAAATACAAATGGGAAACATGCTCGCTCCAACATCTCAAAGAATTCTACATTGCATGCCAAGAGCTCACCTACAATGAGAATTACTTAAAGAGACTCTTTACTAGGAGTCTTGGTGGTCCTTCTTTGGAGTGGTTCATGGCCCTCCCTCATGGATCCATATCTACATTCTCTAACCTCGCAAAGAAATTTATTGGATAGTATTCTTAAAACATTGAACATCAAGCATCATTCAGTGATCTGTGTAATATGAAGCAAAGGAACACCATCATAGGTAATGACCCAACACGTGGAAGTTTAGAATAAAATGACATTTGTGGTTTTGATGAACTCTATGGACGTATTGAATAATCTAACAATCATGCAAACACTTTGATGCTCAAAGGTGCCATTTGTAATGCTACCACCCGAAGATGAAGAGTTACTATCCAGGTTGCTAATAATCCATCAACTTATGCAAATCCACCTATTCCACCATCCACAGCTACTCGACCTACTTCACGCTATAATTTTTTGGCCCAGTTAAGAAAGACACCTTCACACATATCCATCCTCAATCTTCTTTGCACATCTCTCATCCACAAACAAGTTCTTGAAAATACCCTTAATGAGTCCCGTGTTACTGAAAAAACATTAACGCTTCCCAATTTCAAGCTATGATCGGAAAATTAACCGCATAAGAGCATTTTGTCTTTACTAAAAAATATTTTTGTGGCCCAAACCTCTATCATAATAAACCCCTCCATATTGATGCCAAAATCCACTCCATGAAAATTAAACGAATCCTTATAGATGGTGGATCTGGTCTTAGTTTATGTACATTAAAAATGATTTTAAACATCAGTCTTTCTGAAGACCTTCTTGACTTAAATAAAAGAATCACAATAAAAGCCTCTAATGATAGAAAAAGGGAGAGAAAAGGTTTGATAACAATCCCTCTCCAAGTGGGCCCAACCCTAATTGAAATAGTTTTCCATGTGCTTGATCTTGATCTAACATATAACATCTTGTTGGGACGACCATGGACACACGCTATCAAAGGTGTACATGTTGGATTAATCTAATGGAAAGGTATGTGCTGAGAGGGGAGGGGTGAATCAGTACTCATAAAAATTTTACCATACAATGCTGACCATTTACCGATTTGAGTGCATTGCATAAAATATTGAAAATCATATAAACTAAATCAACAAACCATGACACATAACACCATGATTTTTGGTCATGCAAAAATCCTTTTCTAGAGGAAAAAATTGTGGTGGGGATGGTACCCACAATCTTTCACTTCTGTAGAATAAAGGTTGCTCGGTTAGAACTAAAAATTTAGCTACTTCTGATAGCTTATCCTGTTAGGATTACTATACTCGGTCAAGACTACAAAAATACTTATTAATTCTACATGATTAAAGTATTTTACAATCTCTCATCTAAGAGATGTACCCGGTTAAAAGATTTAAAAAATATGAATTGTTAGGGCCTACCCACTAGATGGAATTTATAAACTCCTAACTATTACAAAAATATTTAAAAATGTCTACAAGTATGCATCAACCTTAATTTTGTTCAGACTCTTTATGCTCTAAAAGTCTATTACCTCTTTCTACACTCGATAAATCAACTATTATGCACCCTATATCTTCTTCATTATGTCTTCAACTCTCTTGTTGTATCTGCTTCTCTCACTTTGTAATTGTATAGTTGGAAAATGGAAGCACTTCCATAGGAGACTGGTTTAGCCTTCTGAGTAAGTGGTTTGGGGTCATGACAACCACCTCTGAATGGGTTCCTGATCTTGACATGGCTTCCCCCCTGATCTGCCTTTCTAACCTCCATTTCCTGACCTAAATTTTGCATTCTGGGTCTCTGCCCTATGATCCTAGGATCTGGGGAGAGGGTCAACCTCCTAGGAAAGGGTTGACCTTATCCCTGCCCTAGGACAGGGTCGACCTCGGCCCTATCCTAGGACAGGGCTGACCTCAACCCTGTCCCAGGGTCCAAATCCTGGGAACTTTTGGTTTCCGGGATGTCGGTCTTCACAAAAAGTTTATTCCCTCTTTTAGGTCGGCTTTTTCGGGTTCCAAATCGGTTGATTCCTAAATTATATTTAATATAGGTCCTCTCCTAGGGGTAAAGGCTTAAATGATGATTTAATTATCCTATGTAGGCCTCCTTAGAAGATTGTGCCCAAATTTCATATAAAAGGGAGCTTTCTCCTCTCATTTTCTCTAAGCATTAAGAACCATAATCAAGCAATTGAAGTCTTCTAATCAAGCATCAAGCATCCTTATGAAGTGAAGTCCAAGCAAGAAATTAAGCAAGATTTGAAGCAAGCATCCATCATTCTCAAGTATCCATTTGCATGAACGAGATCCATTGGAGGCCATCGAAGGATTCAAGCCAAAAAGTGCCCTTTTGGTGATCTCTCCATCCATCTTCTTCCAAAACCCTTGTCAAGTTCAAGAATCCATTCAAGACTTGGTGTTGGAGACCTACAAGCAAGAGGTTAAAGACATCTTTCCATTCTACATTCCATGTTTTGAAGCATACTTGTGGATCCACGGATTCAAATCTTCCACAAGGACATTACAAGCAAGGTGACTTTGAGTTTTGCTTTGTTATTCTTTATGCAATCTTCAATTACATATATTAAGGTTAATTCCAAAACCGGGGTTTGACCAAGGCAAACCCCTTTCCCCCAACAAACAAACATGTTTCTTGCAGGTATAGGTTTGGGACTATAAATCTGAGGCCAGATCTGGATACCCTTTTTGGATTTCTTTCAGACTGTGCGAACAGGGACACTTTTAGAGTTGAGCAGATCGAGTTGGAAAAAGTGGTACAGGGTAAACCTTTTTCATAAGACGACATCGGAATGGAAAAATATTTCTGGGTTTTGTCCGTCTCTGTGTTCCGGTTTGGTATCAACTATCAGCATCTCCAGAAATAGTCTACTGATCTCAGAAAAAAACAATCTTTGATCTGCCATTTTGCAAGGTTGGTACTCTCTCCTATTCCTTTCAATTACTATCATTAATCATACTAATCAATCAAATTAAAGAATTTAAGATCCCCTTTCTTGGTCTCTTTCCAAATAGTGGATTCATTTGTGTATTTACCCTTTGGGGTTGATCAAAATTGGATCTCTTATTTGTGTATTTGAGGGTGAAAGAAAGGAGCATCTTATCTTCCCCTAATCACAATCACAATTGAAATATACAATCAACACAAATAAAAATTAACAATTCAAACCCCATCTTTATATCTTTACACTCTCCTAAAAACCCAAATTTTCTCCTTTACATTTTGGTGACATCATCATCTATTTTATATGTTACATTTTGGTGAACCTGCGATAGACAACTCTTTCTTTTTGGTGTTAGATTTGCATTGTGTATGTTAGATCTTGCATGTTCTTTCAAATTACATTTCAATTAAATAGATCTAAAATTTTGTA
>MU223391.1:439108-454335 GCA_018584345.1 Thuja plicata
TCTACCCTTCCATTACCACCTATTGAAATTCCTCCTATAGAACCTATGAAGGAACCTGTTGTTATTCCTCCTAGTTCTCACAATATATCAAGCAAAGTGAAACGTAACAAATCTGCTAATGAACGTCATAAGAAGCATAGAGCCCATGCTAGAGCCCGTGCTTCTATGCTCAAAAACTCTTTACCTACTTTTGATCAACCTATGCCTGATGCAGTTGATGTCACTATTCATGATGATAAGACCAATGAGTATGATGATCCTATTCGCATTTTGGATCCTATTTCTATCAACCTTGATGAGGAGGACACTCTCAATGATCCTATTGATCTTAGTGATGAATATGAGACTGTCGATCTTCATAATTATTTACCTCATATGCTTACTACTCAATTAACAATCGCACCTAGTATTGAACAACGTGATTCTCAAGAGGATCCTTGTTTGGAACTAGCTATCATTCCTACTATATTGGATATAGTCCCTCTTGCGAGTTGCCTACCTACCCTAAATAACATCAGCCAAGATGGGGAAGGTTGACAACATGCTTTATTGGCTCACCCTTTATGGTAGCCCTATTTGTGTTTATATGTTTTAATGTGCTTCCCCCGTAATGTGTTTCTAAATGTTTGTTAGATTCTTTTATACAACCCTTTTTACTCTAT
This sequence comes from Thuja plicata, assembly GCA_018584345.1. Lineage (NCBI taxonomy): Eukaryota > Viridiplantae > Streptophyta > Pinopsida > Cupressales > Cupressaceae > Thuja > Thuja plicata. The sequence goes on from MU223391.1 coordinate 439,771, forward strand.
TGGTATAAGGTGATAAAAGAATCACAAATATTGTTCAATTCTTCTATCTGTATCTACATTCTTCTATATGATGTTTCATGTTATGTTGTACACATGCTATTGTTTGTAACTGTGTTCCTTGTATAATCTACTTGGATCTGCAACATGGTAGCACTAATTCCTTTTGGTCTCCAGGTTGTGGTCCAAAAAGATTCCTCTTCGTAATTCTCAAGTTTCTTTCCTCCTTTGTGATTGTAGTTTTACTCTCTTTGGGGAATGATGTTAATTCATTTGCAATAATATCATATGTATATGTACATATTATCTTATGAACGTACTAACCCCACATTAGGTATATCCCTTTTGTGTTCTTATGTATGTTTATGTTTTATTTCCCGTGATTTGTCCACTTTTGGGGGCATCTCGCAGTAGAAACGTAATCCGTAGAGTTGGTTATGTTTCTGTTAAAATCATTGCTCCTGTTACAGTGTTAGCAATGACTTTAACGTGGGGGCATACACTCTACTCACTTTTTGCACACACGCACATTCAAAATAGTTTTCAAAATATTTAAAACTTTTTCCCTTTATGGATTAAAAGAAACTAATCATTAAAGCGTGGTATTTAAATATTTTTCCCTTTATGGATTAAAAGAAACTAATCCTTAAAGCATGGTATTTAAAATTTTTTCCCTTTATGGATTAAAAGAAACTAATCCTTAAAGCATGGACATATTTTTACATTTTTTTTTAGGATCTCTTGATCCCTCCAGTTTAAATTTACACGGATCTCTTGATCTCGCCAGTTTTCAATTTACAAATACTGTGATCCCTTTAAGAACGGATCTCCCTGATGGGTTGACTAGTGAGTAGCCACATTCACTAGGCGGTTCAACTCCATCTTTCTAGTTACACCTTTATGTGGTTCACAATGGGACATAAGTTCTCATTGGGCGAGATAATCACACTCTTTTTCTCCTTTCTTAGCTAAGTGATGTCTCTCTTATCAGGATCTTAAGGATGATAAGGACTCGAGTCCCTTGGGGGCTTGAGGGTTCTTTATCCCTTTAGATTTTAATAAGATTGTCTTTTCTGTATGTTCTCCTTTACCAAGAGTTTGTGTTGAACTCATACTCTTGCTAAAGTGGGGGCTAAATGTATAGTCAGCAAATGGAAGCACTTCCATAGGAGACTGGTTTAGCCTTTCAAGTGAGTGGTTTGGGGTCATGACAAGCACCTCTGAATGGGTTCCTGATCTTGACATGGCTTCCCCCCTGATCTGCCTTTCTAACCTCAATTTCCTGACCTAAATTATGCATTCTGGGTCTCTGACCTGTGATCTTGGGATCTGGGGACAGGGTCGACCTCCTAGGATAGGGTTGACCTCAGCCCTTCCCTAGGACAGGGTTGACCTTGGCCCTATCCTAGGACAGGGTGGACCTCAACCCTGTCCCAGGGTCCAAATCCTGGGAACTTTTGGTTTTCGGGATGTCGGTCTTCACAAAAAGTTTATTCCCGCTTTTGGGTCGGCTGTTTCAGGTTCTAAATCAGTTGATTCCTAAATTATATTTAATATAGGTCCTCTCCTATGGGTAAAGGCTTAAATGATGATTTAATTATCCTATGTAGGCCTCCTTAGAATATTGTGCCCAAATTTCATATAAAAGGGATCTTTCTCCTCTCATTTTCTCTAAGCATTAAGAACCATAATGAAGAAATTGAAGTCTTCTAATCAAGCATCAAGAATCCTTATGAAGTGAAGTCCAAGCAATCAATTAAGCAAGATTTGAAGCAAGCATCCATCATTCTCAAGTATCCATTTGCATGAAGGAGATCCATTGGAGGCCATTGAAGGATTCAAGTCAAAAAGTGCCCTTTTGGTGATCTCTCCATTCATCTTCTTCCAAAGCCCTTGTCAAGTTCAAGAATCCATTCAAGACTTGGTGTTGGAGATCTACAAGCAAGAGATTGAAGACATCCTTCCATTCTAATTTCCATGTTTTGAAGCATACTTGTGGATCCACGGATTTGAATCTGCCACAAGGACATTACAAGCAAGGTGAATTTGAGTTTTGCTTTGTTATTCTTTATGCAATCTTGAATTACATATATTAAGGTTAATTCCAAAACTGCGGTTTGACCAAGGCAAACCCCTTTCCCCCAAAAAACAAACATTTTTCTTGTAGGTACAGGTTCGGGACTGTAAATCTGAGGCTAGATCTAGATACCCTTTTTGGATTTCTTTCAGACTGTGTGAACAGGGACACTTTCAGAGTTGAGCAGATCGAGTTGGAAAAAGTGGTATAGGGTCAACCTTTTTCATAAGACGACATCAAAATGGAAAAATATTTTTGGGTTTTGTCCGTCTCTGTGTTCCGGTTCGGTATCAACTATCAGCATCTCCAGAAACAGTCTACAGATCTCAGAAAACAACAATCTTTGATCTGCCATTTTGCAAGGTTGGTACTTTCTCCTATTCCTTTCAATTACTATCATTAATCATACTAATCAATCAAATTATAGAATTTAAGATCCCCTTTCTTGGTCTCTTTCCAAATAGTGGATTCATTTGTGTATTTACCCTTTGGGGTTTATCAAAATTGGATCTCCTATTTGTGTATTTGAGGGTGAAAGAAAGGAGCATCTTATCTTTCCCTAATCACAATCACAATTGCAATATACAATCAACACAAATAACAATTAACAATTCAAACCCCATCTTTATATCTTTACACTCTCCTAAAAACCTAATTTTTCTCCTTTACATTTTGGTGACATCATCTGCTATTTTATATGTTACAGTAATATTCTCTCTCTCTCTCTCTCTCTCTCTATCTCTATCTCTATGTGTGTGTGTCTCTCTCTCTCTCTTCATCTTTATGTTTTTGTTCACTTTATATGATCTTAAGGCGGTTAACCTAATTTTATCGTTCTCCTTCTGCGATGGAGGTGAGGCAGTGCAATGTTGGTTTCATTCCCAACGCATTTATTATTCTTGAATATCATTGTTTGAATTTCCTTGTGGTCTTGTGCAATCATATTGGTGCAATCCCAATCTTCAACATAACTTCTTCCTCGAATACTATGAAAGTTTTCCCGCTCGGATTCCAGGTTTAGTGTATTCAAATTTGAATTGTTATGTCGGCTCTGGTGTGCTTGGTAATGAGCTTTGATCTTGCACGGTGACATAACTGTCTTCTTAGTGTCTAACTCTTCTTTGTGTCTCGGTAGCTAACTCTTCTCAGTGTCTAACTCTTCTCTATGTATTTTCTCTTCTTAACTCGGTAAATTTCTATTGTTCAGTTCTTGGTGTCATTGATACTTTGCTTTACCGATTGTCTCCCTTAGTGTATTCTTTCTCTTTACCGATTGTCTTTCTTGATTGTTATGACTTTGACAGAACTAATGACAACATACTAACTCATAGGAATATCAGTACCCTCTACATATGATCAATGTCTTTATTTCCCACATCATGGCAGAGAAATCATTATTCCTGGAGATCCTGGGCCCATTCAGTATTGCAAAAGATTGGAAGGTAGACAGACAAATTATTATCCTTTAAATAAATTTTCTCAACCTATTAAAAAGGAGAATCCCATCTCGCTTGAAATTCAGCAATATTCCTCTAAGAATGCTAAAGAAACATCTAAAATCCCACCAGATTAGTCCAAAGGAAAAGAGAAAGCAATTAAAGACAAGATTCTTGAGACCGAGAAGAAAATAATATTGATAGATCAAGTCCCGGGGGAATATAACTTTGAAAGTGGTATGTGCATTAGAGAAGTACCCCTATCTCCAAATTCTTAAGGAAAACCTTCACAACTGACTCCCTCGAGAGGAAAAGACATCATGAAATGTAAGAAGACTACTTTTGAACATTGGGGATCCTTACTCAATGAACACATGGAATCCAATGTCCTAGATTAGCTTTACAAGGAAGAAGAAGAAAAACCAGTAACCTTTTCCAAAAACAAGTATATCAAGGTTACTCCCATTGTTGAAAGCAGGGATATCATGGTACTGGTCTGAGAGAAAAATAAACAAGAAGAATAACCCTCATTACAACAAAAGGATATCCATGTGGTAAAGGATTGGGCTCCTTAGAATCTCAGACTAACTTCACTAAGGACTATTGTTTAGTCAAATATGATTCAAACACCGAAGATGAATTCTTTAAAGTACATTTCCAATACATTGAAGCTGGCCTTGATGAATATGCATGTGTCCTTACCATCAAAAAATCCAACCTTCCATCCCCTAGTCTTTCCCTAAAAAATCCTAACCTAATTGACTAGGATTAGCAAGGTTCACTACCATCCTTGGACATATATGATTCAAACAAGGAAGTTTTATCCCTATTTGGACTTAAGAATCTTCAAGAATATGAGCATCAGATCCACTATAATGAACAAGCCTACTTTGGTAGCCAAGTCAACACTCTTAGTCAAAAAAATGAAAATGAAAATAAAAATAAAAAAGAAAATAAAGCATCCCTTGGTGAAAACCTTTTGCGGGCACCTGCAAAAGAAGAAAAAGATAAAATAAAGGGTGTGTCCTCTAGTGAAAACCTTTCTGAGGTGCTAGAGGAGGGAGAAGTTGACCTGTCATTCATATTTGTACAACCAGAAAAATCCTCCATCCTGATAGAGACACAATAATAGTCAACCTTTGTATAGAAGAAGATCCAAAAGTCACATATATTGCAACATCACTTAATGATCAAGAACAGAAATCTATGACTGAATTCCTCAAGAAGAAACAGATAAATTTTGCCTGGAATTACAAAGACATTCCTATCTTGGATACAGATTTAGTAGTACACCATCTTGTAATTGATTCCAAAGTAAAATTTGTTAAGCAGAAATTATGCAAGATGCATCCACAAATTTCTTTTTTAGTCAAAGATGAGCTTCAGAAAATGCTTCATGCCAAGATCATTCAACCAATTGATTATATTGAATGGGCCTCTAAATTGTACCAATAGGTAAACTTGTTGGGGGCGTCCGTACTTGTACAAACTTAAGATATTTAAACTTAGCATGTCCTAAGAATGATTTTCCACTTCCAAACATTGACATTATAGTGGTTTGGACTGATGGACATGAAATGTTATCCCTCATGGATGGAATTTATGGATATAATTAGCTCAGAATAGCACCTAAAGATCAACATGATACTGCATTCAAAACTCCTTGGGGTGCGTTCTTTTATTAGGTCATGCCCTTTGGTCTTAAGAATGCAGGAACAAGCTACCAACGAGCAATGACTACTATCTTTCATGATCTCGTGCATGTTATTATGGAAGATTATGTAGATGAACTTTTGGTAAAATCAAAGACACGAGACTAACATATTTCCATCCTCAAGACAATATTTGAAAGATTGGAGAAATATAAGTGTTTTCTCAATCCCAAGAAGTGTGTCTTTGGAGTTCAATCCAGCAAATCGTTAGGCTATATTTTTCCCGTAGAGGCATAGAAGTTGATCCAAAGAAATTCAAGGACATTTTAGAAATGTTGCCTCGCATGACATTAAAATAGATGCACAGTCTACAAGGCAAACTTTATTCTATCAGATGATTCATGTCATAGTTGGCTGATAAAGTACATCCCTTTTCTCACCTATTATGCAAGAATATCAAGTTTCAGTGGGATTTCCTATGTCAAACAACATTTGAATGAATGAAAGGATATCTAGCTAACCCTCTGTTACTAGTACCACCTGTCTTAGGTCATCCTCTAATTTTTTACATATCAGCTACTAAGTTTGCACTAGGTGCTCTTTTGGCACAGTTAGATGAAAATGGAAAAGAGTGAGAAATCTATTATCTTAGTAGAACAGTAGTGGGTTATGAACTGAATTACCCACCTATTGAAAAAGATTGTTTGGTCATTGTCTTCTATACATAGAAGTTGTGCCACTACATGCTTAATGATAAAATACAGCTTGTTGCAAAAATTGATCCACTTAAATATTTGTTGTCAACATCCGCTCTTACTGGACGTACTGCTAAATGGGTCATGATTCTGAGTGAATTTGACATTATCTACATGGATCAAAAAGCTATTAAAGGCCAAGTGATTGTAGATCAATTAGCTAAAGCATCTGTTCAAGGGTATCATCCAATCATTATAGATTTTCCAGATGAGTATGTTCTCAATATTACCCCGACTGTCCCATGGAAGCTTTATTTTGATGGGTCTATTACACAGAAATGTTCAGGGGCATGCATTTTGTTTGTCACACCTCAAGGGGATATCATCCCTAAATATTACAAACTGCAATTTTCATGCATCAAACAATATTACAAAATATGAGGCCTTGGTGATACGACTTCGTCAAGCCATCCAGTGGAAAATCCTCAGTTTATTAGTTCTTGGTGACTCTCAGTTAGTTATCAAGAAAGTCCTGGATGAATATCAAACAAAGGATAGAAAATTTCTCCCCTACCACCACATGGTTGAAGATCTAAAACAACATTTTGTAGAAATTGTCTTCCAGCATATCCCAAGAATGAAGAACGAAGCAGTTGATGCTATGGCCACCATTGGGTCTTTGATATCCATACTTGAATACAGTTTGCGGTGTGAGTTTCTTATTGAGAATCTTATGGTACATGCATGACCAAAAAAATGCTGAGATGGTATGTGAAATTGATTATCCTAATTCCCCTAGTATTGTGAAATTTATTTCTATCTTAAGGATGAAACTACCTCACTTACCCTCACCCCAAATCAACGTAAAACCTTCATTCGTTGAACCTCACATTACACAATTCTTGGAGATATCCTATTTTGTAAACACTTTTATGGAACTCTTCTGAGGTGTTTGAATTTAGAAGAAGCGCAAACATCCTTAGAGGAGGTACATCAAGGGATTTGTGGGTCTCATTCTAGTGGGTTCACTTTGGCGAAGAAATTGTTACATATTGGGTACTATTGGCCTACTATGGAGCAATACACCTATCACTATGTGAAGAAGTGTGTACCTTGTCAACAACATGACTATTTGATACACACCCCCTCTCAATCCATTCAACCTACCATCATGCCTTGGCCTTTTTCCCATTGAGGACTTGACCTGGTTGGCCAGATATTTCCAAATTCCTTTAATGGCCACAAATACATCCTTGCTACTACATAGTACTTTACAAAATGGGTTAAATTCATTCCTCTTACTTACACCATCATAAAATAGATCTCAAATTTTATTTTGAACTACCTTATATGTCGCTATGGTATCTCTCAAGATATTATCACTGATAATGGGACCCCTTTTAAGAATAAGGGTTTCATAGAGCTAAGTAAGAAGTTTGGAATTACCCAAAATTGTTCCTCCAAGTACTTCCCACAAGGTAATGGTCAAGAAGAGGCTACAAATAAAACCATCCTGAAAATCCTCAAAAAGATAGTCAATGATTCTGGTCATGAATCACACCTTCGCCTAAATCTTGCCCACTAGTCCTATCACAATTCCATTCATACCCCTACTAGAGCCACTCCATTTTACCTTGTCTATGGTACTAAGGTCATCCTCCCCATTAAAATTGAGCTCCCTTCCCTCACAATCTCCCTAATTAAAGAATCTGATGTCTGAAGAAGAATATCGAGTTGCTCACTTGCAAGACCTTGAACTCCTTGATGAGAGGTGCCTCAATGCCCTAAACCATCTCCACGGGTATCAAAATATCATACACTTACAATTCAACAAGAAGATCAAACCTCATGAGTTTGTAGTTGCTAATCTTTTCCTAACACACAATATGAAGAATCTCCAGAACCGTGAAAAGAAAGGAAAGTTTGAGCCTAACTGGTTGGGACCTTTTATGGTTACAACTAAATTTGGGTCTAGAGCCTGTCAGATTGCAACACCAGAGGGAGACCCTATCCCTGATCCTATAAATAGTCTGCATCTTAAGTGCATCAATGTGTAGTTCATCAGCAGCTCCTCTTATATAGTGAAAAGTAAGCCAAAATCCCCAAAAATCAGAAAAAACAATAAAAATTCAAAAACAATGTAAAATGTCTTGAAAAAATCTAAAAAAGAAGAAAAATTCTTGAAAAAACTTATTATCCTAGTGAAAACCTGGAAAATAGGCACCTTGATGATATATCAAAAAAGTCAAAAAGTCAACAAGTCAAAAAAGTAAAGAGAAATAAGTCCATCCATCTGTGAAAACCACTTCAGTGGCGCATTGGGTAAGTACCATTATAAAAAATTATTTCAGGCACCATGCGTAGTCAGATCCATCATCTATCTGGACCATCCTACACGTCACTTATCATTTCTCCATAATAAACTCTTACACTACCCATTTCTATGCAGGTTTCTCTCCTAGTCCTAACTCACTTTTTGTCAGTCTTTGCCACCACCTTCACAATAGACACTTGTCCTAAATATTCTCGCACACTAAGCTTAATCTCATGACACTGAGATTTTTCCCCAGACACAGTGAATGCAAGAAATTTCACAAATCAACTTTTAGATTGACTTTCTCAAGATATTAGGTTAAAAGTACATAGTTGTGTCACAGTAGAGGACAATTTTAATAGTTCTGGCCGAAACAGTTTCGTCTAGAATAGTTGTGGCTAAAATATTTTCAGTCGAACATATGTGGTAGCCAAGTGGCACCATGTGGCATCGATGTGGCAAGGTAGCTTCCGCAGAAACTGGTTCGACCGGACTAGTTTTGACCAAAAATTCATGAGTAAATATAAGCCAAATATGTTGTATTGATGAAGAATTGGTACACATTTATACAGGGGGTTTCATCCAAAATTGGTTTGGCCAAACGAGTTTCGGCCAAACCATTTCTAGCTAAAACTGCCTATGTGGCAGCCAAATAGGCAAAAAATTTAGAATTACAGAACTTCTCACTTTTACAGCTGATTTCTCTATCAAAACTCAACTTTCTTTAAAATTTAAAAATACCCTTTTCTAGAGCTTGGAGTCACGATTATGGTCATATAATTTTTTTAGTGTTTTGGTTACATATAATATATTATAATTTAAAAATACTGCAAGTAGGTATTTTAACATTTAAGAACACGCTTGTTCAAAATAAGAAAAAAATAGCAAATCATGTCAGAAAAATTTAAAACTCATATATAACACTAGAGGAGAGACTCCTCAAGAATATATAATTTTTTTTCTAAATGGTGTAGATTTTCTAGGGCAAATTAGGCGGGAGACAAAAACTGTTGATTTTGGATAACTTCGACTTTGAATAATTATAATAGACAAAATATATACTGAAAACCAATCTTACTTTTTTTCTGCAATATCTATACATGTCATCTAAAACATATTTTGAAATCAGAGGAAAAAAAGATTATTTGCATATAGTTTGTTGGTGGGAACTAGGCCTTAGATTTTTAGCATTTTTCAGCAATTAAAAAATGGACTTCAAAAATTAAAAACCTATGTCAAATCTTGTTCATTTTTTTAAAAAAAAATTATAGGCATAAAGTTCATCCAATTTTACACATTTCATTAGTTTATATAATCTTTAAATTCTAAACACAAATGCCACTTTTATGTCATTAAAGTTGAATAGTTTTCATGTTGTTGACCTTTTCCTTTATAAAAGTGTGACACAGGTTTGTATTTTTACCCATCATTCCTTTCACAAGATATTGCCAACAAATTTTCATTTCAATATCAATCAATTTTTTCCCATCTAGATGTATCCTTCTAACATCAGCTCATTAATTCTCCATCACAAAATCATGTTCATGGAAAGAACTTTGGATTGAATGATTGCTTGGTCATGATGCCATTCTATTGATTTTATCTTTGTGTTTCAATAAAGCCTCCTCATGATTGTCTCAATCTTTAATATCTCGATATACCTTGAATGGTGTTTATTGGAATACGCTTCATTTGCGGTGTGATCTATTTGTTGATAGTTTTAGTGCATTTTTGTTTGATACACATTTATGATTATGCATGACTCACTGGGGGCAAGATTTGTACACATACCACCAAATCCCTCAACAAGATTTGGGTGTGCTCAATCTCCAAATGAGTGTCATTACATTGGTACCATTATGACTGAAACCCTACATCTATGTTCCTAAGTCTATCTATTTGTGTGAGATTCTATTTAAGGCAAAGGAACAATGTCACTTGTGTTTCCTAACACATAGTGCATACCTCCTTTTGCAATATCAAACAAGGGTGCACTCTCTGACATAAACACAATATAATCCCACTTGAAATCATGTAGATAGGGTGCATTTTTAGGTCATATTGCATTTTAATCTTAGCAAGATTCTTATTTATTTCCCCCTCCTAAAGCTAGCTAAATGATCCTATCGGTTATGATTGATACACACAAAAAAAACAATTTCCTAGTTGGAGTCTTCATTAGTTGCATTCACTTAAGTTATTCATTATGTTATTATGTTGACCGTGATTTTAAGTAATGACTTCAAATTTGATGTAATATAGTCACATAATAATATTCATTTAGACGCATTTTAGTTTCATTATCCATTGATTATCCATAGCATTAATCATTATTTCCCATTTATATTGCATTTTACATTAATCATTACTATACATCACATATAAGCACTATCCATCTAAATAAGTCATCACATATGTATATTCATGCATCACACATGTCAGTCATAAAATAATCATATACATAAGAATTCAAAAATATACACATCACATAGGACCATCAAATTTATGTATTCTATATATCATCAAGAAAAAATAAAGTGTCCACAGTTTGTAAATCCATTATAAATATATGTGTACATATATATCAAAAGTCCCAATGTACATCAAAAACTCAATAACTGCATGTGTGTCAAAAGTAACATATATGGATCATGAGGTTGTCCGTGTAGATGTCCCTGCCCTATCTGTACCATATCCCCCTATGTCCCTGGGAGGTCTCATCCCTACTGAGGCCTGTGAAGCACCCCCACCAGTAGTATGCATGGCTGATATTTTACTGTATACTTCAACCCTCTGATCCTCAGGAACAACCTCATAATATAGATGATGATAATAATCCATGTTGTAGCTCACTCGGGTCTCTTGTCTGCATGCAGAAAAGGCCCCCTATACCACCTACATCACTCATGTTCTAGTCATAGCCTGTATAGAAAGGTGGGGGGCTTGGTAGGTATCCCTCTCTAGTGTCATCCCCTGTAGCTCTAGCCTCAAAGCGTCCATATTCTACTGCATCTGAACTATCCTATCCCACCCTGCTATAACATCTGTGTGAGTCTCAATGATCGTAAACTCTCCAACATCCACTCAGGTATGTAGTGTATCTAGAGCACCTTGTGCATTGTCTGCATGTGATCTCTCTCCTGCCAGTAACCCCTGAACCCTGGCCAACTTCATCTGTAAACTTCCCTCTGATGCATGGGTTGTAGCCAATAGTCCATGTATCTTCCTCACCACTATTTGTAGGTTGTCCCGTTCTACGACTACAATGTCATGCACATCCTGGCTATATAACCTAAAGGTGGCCCCTATGACCCCTATCCTTGTACCTATAACGGTACCTGTTGTTCCTATCCCTCATAGGTATAACCAGAGGGGCTTTTTCTACAGGTATCTACACCTATCCTTTTCGTCTGTCTTATGCCACCCTCGGCTGTCCTCTCTGACCTCCTCCTCTCCCTCCTCCTTCATCCCTTCTAACATCTCCTCCACCATCCCCATCAACCCCCACACCATCCTCACCCCTTGTAGGCTTCTCATATGCTCATATGAACCCTAGTATAGTCTACCCAATCAGCCTCTATTTAATCCACCATGGAGCATATGCAGGTGTCACTTCTGCATCTCAGACTAAATCTTGTCCCTACGACCATGACAATGCCACCATACCCAACCAGGATGCTCTAGTAACCATCATATCCACCACAATCCACCATAGACTCCCCACCTCTCATGTCACCAGTGGATGAGGAAAGGTGTCTGAAACTACCTCCTGTACCTGACTAAACTGCCTTAGTACTCGTGAAGGCATATGGGTATGTGCACCAAGTTGTGGACCAAAAAGGGGGTATATGTGGACACATTTTTTCTGAAATCGGGTAAACCTGAACTTGGAACAGGAGTTTGAGGGTCATGCACTCAAAATAAGAAGATGTGTAAAAACTAAAAATTGTATTACTCTGAATCTAGTTTTTATAACACTAATTGTTTTTAAAACCTGATAAGATTAAGAGGGTCAAACCTTGCGCACACGAAAACATGTACCTGATTGTTTTGGAAAAACATAACATAGTTTTTTATGTGTGTGGTACAAAAGGTATAGTTATATTCATTATTTTTTAAATCCCTTTGGTAGGATGATAGGTAAGAGTGAGGTCTAGACGTTGTGTATTTTTTTGTAATTTTCTGATTAGTATTGTTTTTTTTGTGATTTTTTGAACTGGGCATAACTTGCATCCAAATAATTGAAAATAAAAACTTTTTTTTTTAAAGTGTATAGAATCAAGTGTAGAATAATAATATGTAATTTATTTGTAATTTTATTAAGTACTTCAAAAGTTATTAAAAAAATGGTAGACATATGTCTGTGAGTACAATCAAGACACTAGTAAAGAAAATTAAAGTTTACTATGCTAATGTTGTCCAAAAATAGAAAAATTTATATGGTTAGAATTCTAAGAAGATGTATGAGATTATGGTGAAAATTATAAAGCTACCCAGTTGACAAATTGTAAACCTGATGAAGATAAAGTCGAGAAATCATCTTACAAGGTAAAAGAATGTCTAAAAGAACAAAAATGGAGGGAAAATGAGCCTCCAAGCCTTTGGTTCATTTTTCAAGCCTCTTCCCGAGCCATAACTCGATCGGTTTTCTTAATTTAAAATAACTCGACCGAGTTCTGAAAAGACAAAAGTACTTCAAAACCTGATCGGGTTTTGTAAAGAAAAAAGTACTTCAAAACCCGATCCAGTTCTGAAAAAAAAAAGTACTTCAAAACCCGATCACTTTTTGAAGAAGTAAAATCTATTCATTTATTCTCCATAACCAGAGAGAGAGTAGGAGAGATTGAGAGAGAGAGAGAGAGAGAGAGAGAGAGAGAGAACTCACGACAATGAGAGAATGTGCTTAAAATGTTGAACCATCAGAAGCATAGAGCATGACATCTGGATTAGCCAATGCTTCCCCTGATATTTTCTGAAGTAACCCAATCTCCTCTTCTGCACTCTCACTTTTTTTTGCTTCCTCTGCATGCAAGATTTCAATCTCTTTTTGCATTCTTTGAATTGATCCAAATTGGTTCTCGCTCTCTACACACAATTATGTAATTTGTTGTCTCAGGGCTTGGATAATTTGACCAAGTTGATTTTCCCCATCTTCTCGCAATAATCTCATCTCTTCTTGCAGATTTTCAATAATTCCAAATTGTTTCTCACCCTCTGCCGTAAGTATTTTGTTTTCTTCCTTCACCCCGCGAAGTTCGTATAAAAGACATGTATGGTAATCTTCACAATATTTAGGAGGCACAAATTGGTAACAATTCGAGCAGTAGGAATCAAAAAATGCAAACCCTTCTTCACTAAACTATATAGATGGGCAACCTAAAATACACCTGGAAGTAGAGTTGCTCCCTTCGCTTTGGGCCATTGAAAATTAGTGAAAGTTTTCTGCTCTTCCCTCCAGAAAAATAACTTATTTCAATGGTCCCCCATGAATTTTTTTAAATGGTCGATTGGTTTCCTTTGCTTCTTTCAATGGAAATCCATGATTTTTTCTGCAATCTTCCAACCTTTCGCACATAGTTATTACAATTTAATACCCTCCTAGTACACATAGGTGTTTCAAGTGAGTGAAATTGTACTCTCTCTCTCTCTCTCTCTCTCTCTCTCTCTCTCTCTCTCTCTCTCCAAAGTAACCCAATCTCCTCTTCTGCACTCTCACTTTGTTTCTCTTCCTCTACATGCAAGATTTCAATCTCTTTTTTCATTCTTTGAATTGTTCCCAATTGGTTCTCACTCTCTACACGCAATGATGAAATTTGTTGTCTCAGGGCTTGGATAATTTGACCAAGTTGATTTTCCCCATCTTCTCACAATAATCTCATCTCTTCTTATAGATTTTCAGTAATTCCAACTTTTTTCTCACCTGCTGCCGTAAGTATTTTATTTTCTTCCTTCACCCCGCGAAGTTTGTATAAAAGACATGTATGGTAATCTTCACAGTATTTAGGAGGCACAAATTGGTAACAATTCAAGCAATAGGAATCAAAAAATGCACACCCTTCTTCACCAAACTATATAGATGGGCAACCTGAAATAATCTGGAAGTAGAGTTCCTCCCTTCGCTTCGGGCCATTGCAAATTAGTGAAAGTTTTATGCTCTTCCCTCCAAAAAAATAGCTTATTTCAATGGTCACCGATGATTTTTTTTAATTGGCCGATTGGTTGCCTTTGCTTCTTTCAATGGCCATCCATGTTTTTTTCTACAATCTTCCAAAATTTCGTACATAGTTATTACAATTTAATACCCTCCTAGTACATAGGTGTTTCAAGTGAGTGAAATTATACTCTCTCTCTCTCTCTCTCTCTCTCTCTCTCTCTCTCTCTCTCTCTCTCCAAA